>LNAC01000397.1:183356-363011 GCA_002007465.1 Ailurus styani | reverse complement strand
GACGTGGGGCGGCGCTGACTGGCTGCGGGCCGCCGGGAGAGCTGCCGCCAGCAAATTAAGGCGCCGGGCTGCGAGCGCCCGGGCTCAGTGTCCTCCGCGGCGCGCTGTGCTCCGCACGCCTGCGCTCGCGCTCCTTGGCGTGCGCCCCTCGCAGCGACGCTCTACCGGTCGCCACCTTCCTGCAGCTCGGGCCGCTCCGGCTGCTCCCCGCGCGTGCAGGAGGGAAGGGCGCAGACCGGGTACGGCAAGACCCCTGGGCTTTGCGCGTCCGATGCTCGTCTCCACCTTCGGGCGGCGCAGCCGGTGGTCCCGCGGAGCGCCCCGGCGTTCGCGCACCCGACTGAGCCCGCCGCTGGCCCTCCCCTGTCGTCCCCCGCCGGTTCGAAGTCTCCGGGGCTGGAGGGCTTCGCGGTGAGGGACGGAGGCCAGTGTGGAGCTCTTGGGAGGTTGGGGCTGACTCATCTGGAGTTCCCGACTCCGCTGAGATTGCACTTGGAAACTTTGCGCTGTGTGTCGGGTTTTGTCTCCCTTGGGGAAGCTGGACGGCAGTTCGGCAGGCCCCGTCCGTGGCCAGGACCGTGCGCTGGGGGCCATGGAGTTCACGGCGTCGCCCAAGCCACAGCTCTCCTCCCGGGCCAACGCCTTCTCCATCGCCGCGCTCATGTCTAGCGGCGGCTCCAAGGAGAAGGAGGCCACCGAGAACACCATCAAGCCTCTGGGTAAGTCCGGCTGCCTGAACGCCCGCCGTGCGCAGGGCCGGGGCTGCTGCGCCTCCGTCTGTCTGTCCGTCCGTCCCCTGCCTGCGGGAGGCTCGCGAGGGTGGCCGCCTTTCCCTGCTCGAGGCGGCTTCTGATCCTCAGGCCAGGGGCCCGACGCTAGGGCTGGGAGATTCTTTCCTTTTCCGCCCAAATTTTCTTTGGGGGCTTCACGGACAGCGGGTTTCGCGTCTCATCTCTGCGCTAGCCACTTTCCCTACCTATTCGTCTACAATCCCCACGCCAAGGAGTCCGTGTGAGAATGTGTGTAACTTCGTGGGGATAAAAACGGTCGGGGATACATAATAATTAACCCCTCTGAAGATGCACCAGAATTTACCCTGCGTGTACACCTGCGTGTGCGGTTTGATACCAAGGAGACTCTAAGCGACTTCGCGAGAAACTAGTTGAACTTTGTTTTTCCTCTGACTTCAATCGATTAAACAGAACCAGCTCCTTTAAAACCACTGTCAAGTGCTGTAGAATAAGCCAGTTCTCCCCACACGAACCATTGTCTTCACAGAAGCTCCAGACTTATCAGCGAGACATCGTTTTATAGCTGCCATCATTTTCAGTGGAGGTTGGCAAAAACATTAGCCAGTAACCATTTTCCAAATTCCTCAACTTTTAGCTATACTGTTTATTTAACAACCTTTACCATTTATAGAAGACACTAGGCTCAGAGTAAAGGGAAAATAAGGATTATGTTCCCCGAGCACAAGTGAACTGTGGGGGAAAGAAAACTGCTGGCTTTGAGTGTTTCGAAGTCCCTTTATAACTGACAGAGAAAGAAGTGTTACCGTCATCTCTTGGGTCCCCGGGAAATAATTATTCCACATCCTGATCATCCGATAGCCCTAAAATAGTGAGAAACATCAAACAGCAAACTTAGGGTCATATTTTTTAACTCTCCCCAATGTTTTCTTTCTTTCTCCCTGCCCTTTCCAATACTTTAACATCTCACATCTGAAACAACAATCCTAGTATGAAAGACAAAGTGTGAGAGATGAAAAATAAGAGGGCCTGGCAGAGAGAAAAGAAAGAGCTAAAATCCCCAGAGCAGCTTAGAACTAAGGAAAGGAAACCGGAAGATCTCCGGAAAATATAATGTCAAAAATTCTCCCCTCCACGGTTTTCACTCCCTTTCCCTGGTTCTTCCCACCTGCTCTCCTGTCGATATCCAAGCCTGCCAAAAAATGTGGAAACAACCAATGAAACAAAACCCCAACTGTTTACAGAAATATTAACCAACAATTTCAAAGTTATATTTGTGAGACTGACCAACATTATCCACTCCTATTTAGAAGGCCTCTGAATTTTTTATAAGACCCCATTGCAATTTGGTAGCTAGCAGGAAAAGAGCACTTGAGGTTAAAATTCCTGTCAGAATTACAGACAGCAGACTGGGAAACATGCCATTTCCAGCTCATTTCGGTATAGCTCTCTTTTCTGTTTCTTTTCCTGAGAATACTCACCTTCTATCTAAATTCTAAACTATAAAGCCATCCCCTCTCTCCCATCGCAAACACACATAGTCTATAAAATGAGCATCCCTCCCCTGGGCTTTTGAGACAGGCTCTGAAAGAACCAGGAGGCATTCTTGGCCTTTCCACAGGCCAGTTCTCCAGAGCACAATAAGCCGAGGACTCCCACGAGAGAAACACCTAGAGGTTCTGTTAAGAGAGAACGTGGTACTTTGGAACACCAGAGATGTTGAAGCAGCTGTGGGGTGGGGACTCTTGCTTGCCCATTTAAACACACTAAATCTATTTAGAAGAACTGCCTTTGATCACTAGGGCATTTCTTAAAAAAAATTTTTGTTATTGAAATACAAGTGACATATAACATTGTGTTAGAGGAATTCTGTATCATTTTCTTCCTCCTCCACTTTCCCATCCGACAGTCATTCGTCTGGGGCTCTGGGACTTTGCTTTGTTCAGTTGTCAGAAAATAAGAAAAGTTCTGAGGTTACTTGTTGATTCGCTATAAAGACATTATGTGAATGTGTTTCTGAAAATATTCTTTGCAAATATTCTTTGCAAATGTGCCCTGGCATACTTCTCTTTCTTTGAATTTGAAAATATAAGGCTAAGATAATTAATTTGGTCATCCTTAATTTAAAATGTTACAGTGAGTTGGATTATTATCGTAAGAGAAGAAAAGGTTAAAAAAATTTCCCTGTTTTCCTGCTTGCCTGCCCCAAGTCCAGGGAAAATAAAATGCTTTATATGATATATAGCATGTATATACCTACATTTAGAACTTGTTTCAGTTCCTTGAGGGCACCCAGAACAGAGTTGTTTAGAGATCAGTTTCACGTTGCAGATTCAAGTAGTTTCTTTTTTAAGGGATGCAAGATAATTGGGACAATTACAAAAGTCCCCCTGTATTCCATCAAAGTGACTGGTGTAGTTCTAGGCCCTTATCAGCTGTGGAGGAGAATGTTTGGTTCATAGGCAGTGGTATTCCAGCCTGATGGTGGATGGTGCTCTTCCTACTTTAATACTCTGCTAGCCTGGGGTCTGGGTTGTTTTCCTTACTTCTAGAACCTTTTTGAGAGAAAAACACACACACTTGCTCAAGCAGTTGTTTCACACTGGTTCCCAAAATGGCCTGGGGAGCTCACTTCTGTGATGTTAGAGTCTTTCATAAGCTCTCATGCTGGGAGGGATATTGTAAAAATGCACTCGTATGGAAGCCTAGAAAATGGAGAGCCAGGCGGAGAAGTGAAGTAACTTAATTTTGTTTTGTTTGTTTTATTTTAACCACATCCCCACTTTTCTCCACTTCACCTCCCCTTTTCATTTTTTTCTTAGGGAGAGAAGACTCAGGAAGGAAGGGAAAGTTTATGTCCAAGTAACAAATGTGCTGATCTCTTCATTCCCTTGGTCTTCCCGGAGAAAAGTCTCTCCCGGTTGTCAGAGAGGCAGGACTGGCACCAGATCCCACAAACCAAGTCTAGAACGTGGGAGGGATAGCAACAGGAATACTCGCTTTTCATCTTTCATGATTACCTCCTTTCCCTTTATCTACTCCTTAAATTTTTAGTCCCCAGAGTGGCTTTCATAACGGTAGCAATAAGCTATTAGTTCTAGAACTCATTTGGCTCAGTAAGCAAGCACTGGGTATGTCACTCCAGGGAGATATATATATATCTCTAAAGATCCATATCTATATAGATATATATATTTATAGATGGGTTATCACTGCCTTCCTGGAGTTTCTGAGCTTAACTTTTCCAAAGTCAAGTCCAGAACCTATTTTGCTTGTATTGTTGTCCTTCCTGTATCTTTGCTTGATAGCGTTAGCTGTCATCCTCCATTCTCTTTGCCTGCAGAACAATTTGTTGAGAAGTCATCGTGTGCCCAGCCCCTGGGTGAACTGACCAGCCTGGATGCTCATGGGGAGTTTGGTGGTGGGGGCAGCAGCAGCCCATCCTCCTCCTCTCTGTGTACTGAGCCGCTGATCCCCACCACCCCCATCATCCCCAGTGAGGAAATGGCCAAAATTGCCTGCAGCCTGGAGACCAAGGAGCTCTGGGACAAATTCCATGAGCTGGGAACAGAGATGATCATCACCAAGTCGGGCAGGTAGTGGGGGGCCTCGGTGTGTGAGGAGTGGGGTGGTGAGAATGGTGCCCTGGGTGGCCAGGGCGTTCCCAGGAACTGGGCGAAACCCCACTAATCCAGAGCGCCAAGAGGAAGCTTCGTTTAAAGAGGGCTTCTTTCCCCTGACTTGTTTTTGGAAAGAACTGCTGATACAGACGTCCAAGCATTTGCTTTCTCAGGATCTGGCCGTGGAAAACCCCACCTTGGCCTTGATGAGAGGGTGTGGGGACCAGTGATCTTGGGGACGCCGTCAGAGAGGGCTTTGGGCTGTGGGGTTGGCATCTGGAGGGAAGAGGGGACTCATGCTGGGAGCGCAGGGTGGGCTGCTGGATGCTTGGAGGGAGGCAGGTAGCTTCCCTTTTATTGGCCTCAATTTGCAAAAGCCGCCAGCTCCCATTAAAAACTGAAATTAAAACCTGTGCAGAAGAATGAAATTTGAAACGACCACACTCTGTGTAGGATAGAGTGCTGGCGCGGTGGGCCCCCGGTGCTGTAGCTGAGCAGGCTGGGGGCCGGAAGCCACAGGATGCAGGCAGCTCCGCAGGCCTGGGGCAAAGACTCTAAAGGTTGGTGGCCTGATTGCAGCGCTGGTCACTCTAGCTCTCTGGACTCTGGGAAATACCCCCAGGGTCTCTGGAAACTGAACCCCACCCTAGATTTCTGTGGCTGGAGCAAGTTTTCTCCCTGCAACCCTAGGGGACTGGGTGACTCGGTCTGCTCCAGAGACTTCGGTCTGGGAGCCTAACAGGCTTGATAATATAACATAGGATTTCCCCTAAGCGCAGACCATTGGGTATTAGAAAACAAAACAAGACTTTCTACCTAGCAGTGAGGACTCCTGTAAAGGTGACACTTACAATGATCTGTGCTTGGGAGAAAGAAGGTCTCCGAATTCACATCTCTGTGGAAACAAAAAACGGGTTTGGGGGCTGGGTGGGGAGGGGAGTAGGACCTCGCTGTTTAATTCGATGGGCTCCTGGCTGATTCTCTTTGTTTCCCTGTGTCAGGAGGATGTTTCCCACCATCCGAGTGTCATTTTCGGGCGTGGATCCTGAGGCCAAGTACATAGTCCTGATGGACATCGTCCCGGTGGACAACAAGAGGTACCGCTACGCCTACCACCGGTCCTCCTGGCTGGTGGCTGGCAAGGCAGACCCGCCGCTGCCAGCCAGGTTAGTGCCTCCAGATTTTCCAGCAGAGCAAAAGTGCATCTTAACCCCGAGAGCAGAACAGTCTCTGGTTGGTTGCATTTCAAGCAGATCTGGTTTCACAGTGGCGAGCTCTGGTAGAAAGCATTCCCAGCGCAGATGCTCCACGACTGACTGTACAGAATATCTGAGAAAGGCAGAGTTTGCAGAGATAGAATGTTCTCTTTAGTTTTATCATTCTCATAATTCATTTCTACGCTTTCCTAATTTCAGGTAGAGTATTCATTAGAAATCGGACCCCTTTCATTCGGCACCCATCCTTTCTAGTTGGCTACTTAATACCAGACTGAATACAACTAATGCGGAAGTGGTTGCCCTAAAAATCCTTTTTGGAAGAGTGTGTTTGGGTTGCTTATAGTAAATATTTTTAAGTAATGTGGTCATATCTGCACACAATAAAGGTCCTTTTGGGGAAATGCAGTTATTTTTGATCAATAAAGGACTCAGACATTTTAAGTAGGAAGAGCTAACTCTTTTTTTCCCCTTCTCCGTAGTAACTTCAGTAGATGCATGTAATTCAACATCAGGTTAATACTCTTTTACATGAAACATTACTAGGTATGTTAGGGATCATATATGTTTATTTTTGTGCTATTCATCGGTAATAATGTTTTTCAAAAAGGAGAACACTGTTTAAAAAATCACATGCTGTTTTTTATTGTTGCTGCTTTACCCGAATTAGCCTTCTAGGGGAAAAAAAGAGCATGTATTAGCTTATGTAAAAAGTAGTAGCTGAAGTTATAGGAACCTAACTGCATACTTTAATACAAACAAAGGATATTAGCAGACTTTACATTTAGGGTTCTAAAACCAAGCCTTACCTATTTTTAAGTTGTTTTTTGACTATCTAATTTTTGTAATTGGTTGGGAATTCATATCAGAACTAAGAATTTATTTACATGTACAGATTTAAGAACTTTGAAGTTATGGCTGGTTCTTTGTATCCAGTCTGGAGTTTTAGTCAAGGCACAGAACCAACCCAATTTACACATACTAGTTCAGATGCAATATTAAGCTTTAATCTTTAATAAGTCTTTAATCACATTACTGAACTTATAGTATGCTAAATACACTGGAGAAGAGACTTTATTAAAAGAAGCCTCTCAGAGTTTTCCATTCCCACAAGAGACTAGGAAGGACATCTTCCCAAGCTTTCCAAATCAGTATATTAAATAACAACCGGACTAAGAACTTTTTAAAAAAAGTTATACCCTTTTTTTAAGTTGATCAAGATTCACCAGTTTCTAGTCGTTTATTTTAGTATTTTTTACTCTTTATTATTAAGTAGCTGATTCACATTACTCTCAAGCTTCCTTCCAAGTTCTCCAAAATCTTTTTAAATGAGAGAGAAAGAGAGAGAGAGAGGGGTATTTTAGCAGATTCCTAACCATTTTTACAAGCCAATCCTCTCCCCCCTCCCCCAAAGTCTTTCCTTTAAGAAGTTAATCACTCTTACTTAGCATCTGTCTTCTTCCTATCAGAAGGTATCGGGAGCTGGTGCAGGCCAGCATGACTTTGGAAATATGACATGCCTTGTTTGTGTTACTAATCTGTTCTGGTTGGAGAGGGAAAGCACGTACCAATACACTATCTTAACTGAAGCATGTTTAAGCTATTGCTGGAATTTTAAGTCCTGGGGGACTTGAGAGAGGAGGGGCTTCCTGTGTGTTTTTTCATTCATCTTACTTCAGTTTATTTATATTGCTGTTAGATAAAAATGTTTAGTGTGTTATAGGATATGCTAGATAATTTAAGCAAATGTTCTTTATTATTATTTAAAAATAGCGCTGTATTTCATAGCTCCATAAGGGAAAGGTGAGAAATGTGGGAGTTGGTCCTTTTTGTGCTGATGGTGGAAATACCTTGTGGTTCTTGTTGCTTATTTCAGACAGAAGTTTACCAGTCAGTTGTTCCTAATCAGAAGAAATAATACTTGACAGCATCGTTGTGATCTCAACAACGGGCAAGACATTATCTAAAATAATGGGTTTTCATATAGGACATTTCATGTCTTTAAAGTAACTGATATTTAAATAAGTTAGACTTTATTAATGTGATTACACATGTTGAATTGATAAAGAGGGAACATTTCATGAGTTTCTAGGAGTTTAAATATTTTTGAAACATTTTTGGTGGAGTAGGTGGGATGTGCTGGTTGGTAAAACCATTGCACGTGTGAAGTCTAGCCTTGGAGGGGTGTACTTGAAGCCCTATTATGATTGTGTCATCAAGGAATACTTCATTTGAAAGGCACTTTTGAGCACTCCTCCAAAAACAAACAGGCAGACAAAACCACACCTAAAGGCTTTAAAGTTCTTCGATGGGTCTGGTAAGAATTTCTAGTGCCTTTTTGGTGCTCCGCTTCTGGAGGGCTTTAGCATGTCAGCATGGGCACCTCATTCTTAGTCCTCTGAGTGACAAAGCATGGCACAGTCTTCTTGGTTTTTTTCCATAAGTACTGTAGGGAAAGGTTTTGTGAGTTTTTCCCCTGACTTTGCCCCAAACCGTAATATTTATGTTTAATTAAAATTATAAGGATCCTGTATAAAATTGAGATATAAATAACCTATTAAATGGATAAAAGAATTTGTCCTATTAAATCAGGGATATGTCCCTCTCTTTCACGAGTTCTGTAATCTCCCGACTTCAGAAAAGCTTATGTTGAGTGGATACCAGGATTAGATTTTACAAAGAGTTGTACTTGGTGTTATCCTCGCTGGTACAACAGATAGCCTGCATTTAACTGTGAATGAGGAAAAGATTGCCTTGCATTTTGTAGCTGATCAATAAATGATAAATACATTTCATATATTTTATATATTTTATGTATTTGATAAATACATTTTTTCCCATCAAAGTTCCCCCCCATAAGGTGTTTATGAATAAATGCACTGAATAATTTGAGGTTTACACGGCTTATTTTCACTGTCATTTAGTGGGCACTTAACTAGATGAAAGTAGTAGTAGTTAAGCAATAGACCGTGATCTGTGGACTATTAAAGGTTAGCCAGGTTGCTGTATTAAAATTGTCTTGAATTGATAAAATTCAGACTGAGTCATCTTCAAGTGTACATGAATGGAGTCTCTAGGATTGTTTCCTCTTTATGCCTTCATTGCTTTTTAGCAGTACTTATGCTAGGAACTCATTTTACAATTAGTATAAACTAGTCTCTCTTTTGAAAATACCTACAACAGTAGTAAAATTTCATATTTTACTGAAGCAGACCAATAGTTGATTAGATACATGGAAAAATACACATTTTTTTAAAGATTTTGTTTATTTGACACAGAGAGAGAGATCACAAGTAGGCTGAGAGGCAGGCAGAGAGAGGAGGAAGCAGGCTCCCTGCTGAGCAGAGAGTGTGATTCGATTTGGGGCTTGATCCCAGGACCCTGAGATCATGACCTGAGTTGAAGGCAGAGGCTTTAACCCACTGAGCCACCCAGGCACCCCAAAATACGCATTTTTTTAAAGAATGGCTTGCTGAGCGGACAATAGGTATTATCCGTTTTAGATGATCGGTACCTGAAGAAACATATTTAGATGTTATTTTGATACTGTTTGATCATTAAATTTGAAATTATCTGGGGCAAGTAAAATTCACCATTTCTATGAGGTTTTTGTATTCTTTTAGAATCAGAATATTTTATAACCCACAAAGAACAGATTTTTTTAAAAAATTTTATTTATTTGACAGAGAGAGAGAGATCAGAAGTAGGCAGAGAGGCAGGCAGAGAGAGAGGAGGAAGCAGGCTCTCCGCGGAGCAGAGAGCCTGACGTGGGCCTCGATCTCAGGACCCTGAGATCCTGACCTGAGCTGAAGGCAGAGGCTTTAACCCACTGAGCCACCCAGGCGCCCCACAAAGAACAGATTTTTAAAAGATGTCTCAATAATATTCTCTTATAATTTTCTTAGGCTCTACGTACACCCAGACTCTCCTTTTACTGGTGAGCAGCTACTCAAGCAGATGGTGTCTTTTGAAAAGGTGAAACTCACCAACAATGAACTGGATCAGCACGGCCATGTAAGTGCTGAGCCTTGGATTATATGGATTCCCTGGGATACAATGGAGAAGTTACTCAGAACTTCCTCCCAATCTCTTCTTCTTCCCCACCCTCTCCCCATCCCATCTTCCAGCTCTCAGTCATTCTGAGAACATTCCCGTGCTGTTCAGGGAACCCTGACCGCTCTTCTTAAAAGGCCACTTACAGGGATGCTGTATGCCATTTCAATGCAAGAGGGTCTGGGACCTTCGGCACTATGGGTTTCCTAAGACTGCAACTACTTTACTACCTGCACCAGCTACACAAAGGGAATGTACATTCTGGAAGCTATGATAGTTCTTGGGTTATACATCTGATTTCTGTCAGTGGTATATTAGATAACACAGCATGAAGGAAATGAGGCTGACATCTCCTATGGGGATTTCCCAAAGTGTGTTTTGTAGACCCTGTTCATGTGAGACACAATAGGACAAAAGGGTTTTATGTCCAAATAAATTTGGGGAAGTGCTCTTGACTCATTATCCACCCCTATTGTAGAGAGTCTTATGAATATTAAAGCATGGAAAAGTCTTGAAATTAAAAACAAAACAATTTCATTTTGTGTCATAAGGAGTTCATCAAAATAAGAGAAAAGAGAAATTGGAATTCTGAGCCCGTTTCATTGATTAATAGTACCAATAACCTTTGACATAGGCTTACACATTTGGTAAGACTGCTTTGTAAGGAACTATGATGTTATTCTGTGCTCTAAAAGAAAGATTTACATAAAAATTGTTTGATTTTATGCTAAGAAAACTGTAGACTTACATACTTCTTTTTGATAAGGAGAGGACTGTTTCTTTCTTTTTTTGCCTTGATTTGCCAGAAAACACGCTGGCATTTCTTTGGTTGCTTCCCTTGGCTTATTTTGCATATAATTATTCTCTCTCTTGCCTCTTTATTACGACTCTCGTTACTCAAGGTTTTCGTTTTTATTGGATCAGTGCAATTTAGAAGTTCCAGAACTTTTCTTAGAAAGGATGGTTATAAGTAGATATAAATTATAGAGAGTTCTAACCAGTGGTTTCAAATGGTTTGATTGAAATTGGAACCAAATAAATCCCTTTAGGCATTGCTACCACCCATTTGCCCAAAAGAGACCTTGTTTATCATGACCAAATCAGAGTAAACAGGTTAGCTCACAACTCTGCTGGTGGCACTGTTGCAATGTTGCAAATAGGTTAATAGGTTTCCGTTATTTTATGTATTGGAAAAGATACTTGACTTTTATCTTTAAGAATGTTGGGATAATTGTCTTTTTCTGCTTTTTTAAAGAGATGTTTTCATTGATAGATTTTTTTTTCATGTTAAAAATGATGAACTATCTGGGAGACATTTTCTGCAGGCCAGATCATTCTTAATGTCATTCATATTAAAATTTCTTGACTCCACTGAAATCTTTGCAGGGAGAAATGAAATTTTTTATGGTTGTGATATTTTCCATATGTGGTTTTTATTTATTTATTTTTAATTTTATTATTCTTTAAAACATTGAGGAAAGTCCTGGAATAGTTTTTTGGTTTTTTTTTTTTAAGATTTTATTTATTTATTTGAGAGAGAGAGCAAGAGAGCATAAGCAGGGGGCGTAGCAGAGGGAGAGGGAGAGGCAGAAGCAGGCTCCCTGCTCAGCAGGGAGCCAGACTTGAGGCTCCATCCCAGGACACTGAGATCATGACCTCAGCCAAAGGCAGAAACTTAATGGACTGAACCACCCAGGTGCCCTTATGTGAAGCTTTTAGAAGCTCTATTTGCTAAAGACTATTTCAAGTCTTTCTAGAAAGACTTGAGAATTCATTTTGAGATTGGCTGTCCAGAATTAGTATTTTTTTTAAAAGGTTTTATTTATTTATTTCACAGAAGGAGAGATATCACAGGTAGGCTGAGAGGCAGGCAGAGAGAGAGGAGGAAGCAGGCTCCCCGCTGAGCAGAGAACCCCATGCGGGCCTCGATCCCAGGACCCTGAGATCATGACCTGAGCTGAAGGCAGAGGCTTTAACCCACTGAGCCACCTAGGCGCCCAGTATGTTTTCCTTTTAATATCAACTTCCTGGGTGGAAATAGCACAAAGCTGTATTTTAGGAGCTCTGAGTTCTCATCTGATTATGCCAAGATTAGACCTTGACAAATTATTTAGTCTTAGATGGTTGTTAATATCCACATTAGCTTTAAAAATTTGTTATATAATATAACTTTTGTCACCATAAATAATGTGTTCTGAAAACTACAAGAAAAGATTTTTAGATCCTGTGTCATTCAGTCAAGTTCTTTAAATTAGTTTGAAGAAGCCCTTATTATAGATGGATTTTTCATTTTATAACAGGAAAATTTTTTACTTCAGGGAATTTATTTCTTCAGTGAAGCAAAGTTGACATTTCTATGAGTGTTCCTTAGCTCCAGGAGGTCTTGAGCAGAGAGAGTCAAGGAGCCCTAGGGGGTGAGATTCAGTCTGAGGTTTGAGTTTCTCTGGCACCCTTTCCCAAAGGAAATTGACCTTGGGATGGTGTAAGTAGGGGAGAGGGGATATTATTTAAAGCTGAGGGCTTTTTCCAGGGTGTGTGTATGTTGGGGGTCGGGGGGAGTTCTTTCTAATTTGTTAGTACAATGTATAATGAATGCCCAGGTTTTTTCTTGTATCAGTGTTAGAAGTTTACTTTTGTCATTTTGAGTTTATTCCAGTCTTATGAGTGAGCATAAATATCTTGATCTCCCTGAAATAAATACATTATATAAAAAGATGACTTTTTTTTTAGTCTATTTCAACTCACTTGAAGTTCTCATTTGTTTTAGTTATTCCTAGTCAGGTTTGGGACCATGAAAGGATGGCATGTGCAAAATTCAATGCCGGTTAATGCCCTGTAACTTTAAGTTGGCTTACATCTCAACCCAGGGAGAGACTGATTCTATATTAATCATCCCATAGTGACTAGTATTTAACTCTGTTGAAGGTAGCAGAAAGTTAGCTAGCAAAAAGCTGGCAAAAACGCTCATCTACCACACCCATGTTAGCCAAGAGAACAGGGGAGCCATTAGTTGCAACAACACTGCATGCCATTGGCCCTGCTCCTGCCACAGTACGTATCACATGCCTCCGGTGAGAGCCAGGCTCTCTGCTAGGCCCTTGGGGTGAAGGGCCTACAGTGTGAGTGCTCCAAGCCCAGGAAGGCCTACCCAGTTTTGCAGATATAGGTAGCTGTCTGTGTGGCAGGAGAGAAGATGTGGAAAACTTTTATATCTGAAAGTGAATTTTGTTGCTCAAATTTCGCAATGGCAAATCATTATATTTTATTTAAAAGATACAGGAAAAATACTGCCTCGTTAACAAAAGTAGGATCATGATTTCTAAGTCTTGGGCAACTTTTACTAGTCATCACTTAATTCTTTGTATCCCCCATCAACCATAAATAGCAATCTGTCCTCCTAGAATGTACAAGTTCTTACTTTAGAATAGACCGTGCATCTTTTGGTCTAACCAGACTAACAAAAAATATTTTAAAGACTTGATATAAAAAGAATCAACATCTTTCAGATGACTTCCCCCCCCCATCATTTTAAAGATTTTTTAAAAATTTGACAGAGAGAGAGAGAAAAAAAACAAGCACACGCCCTTGCATGCACAAGCAGGGGGAGGAGCAGAGGGAGAGGGAGAAGCAGACTCCCCATTGAGCAGGGAGCCTGAAGATCTGGGGCTCCATCCCAGGCACCCTTCCCCCAGCATTTTAGAAAGGACCCTTGAAACAACCTGTATTGTGTACAGCTGTTTTGATAAAATGTAATTTCACCACTGTGACTCTGCAGCAGCTTATAAAAAGGATTTGCCTTGTGATGCAAATTGTATATCCTAATCTTTAAACTTGAATTTGAAGCTGAGATCTTATAGTTCTTTCTTTAACTCATTGCACTTTGGCCTGTTTAGCAATATAAATACTTAAAATTCAGTACTTCTTATCTCTTCATCATAGATAATTTTGAACTCAATGCACAAGTACCAGCCACGGGTGCACATCATTAAGAAGAAAGACCACACAGCCTCGTTGCTCAATCTAAAGTCTGAAGAATTCAGAACATTCATCTTCCCAGAGACCGTTTTCACAGCAGTCACTGCCTACCAGAATCAGCTGGTGAGTTCAGCATTCACCATTCATTTTCTATGTAAGGGAAAGATTTAGGAGCTTCTTTCATTTTCTTGGAGAGAAGGGCTATCCCAGTCCTCAAAGTTGAAGTTCGGTTTGGTGAGTGCTATCGGGTATCAGTCCAGAACCTCTAAGTGTGTTGAGTGACCATGACTCAAGGTTACTAAGGTCTGTATTATACCATCTTCTAGAATCTTTGTACTCTTGGTCAGTTGTTCATTGTCCATTCTCCTACCAGACCTGCCCCATCTGACGTCTCAAATTTTCTTCTTGGGAAAATCACCTGTTTCCTTTTTCTCATTCTGGTAGAGCCCCATGATGTATGTAGCCATATACTCATTGGTTCACAAAATTTAGAGGTTTAGTTTTTCTGCTAAATTAATACATATATTCCAGCCAACTGCCCAGACTACTGATACTTCAGAAATTTTGTGAAGCTTATTCTATAATTTAAGGTAATTCTAGCAGAAGGATTTTAAATGTCTCTTTAGATAACAAACTGTAGCATGTAAGCAATGTATATTTAATTAACTTCATGATATATAATTTATAATATTGACTTTTAGTTTGTACTCTTTGATATATATCACATTTCAAGTTTATGCATTTCTTCATCCGTAAGGTTTTGTCCAACTCAATAAATAACTATCAAGGTCTTACTGAGGGCTGGATGCTGGTAGATACATTCCCATATATTTTCTTCTTTCCTGGTCAGCATAACCATGAAGGCTGGGGTCACAGGAACATTCTGTAGTGAGGAAGCTGAAGCTAAGAGAGGACAGTAACTTTTCACGGTCGGGAAGGACCAGAAATAGAAGTCCTCTGATGCACTACAGTCAAAGGAACTCATTCAGTTTACTTGACAAATTTGGTTGGTTGTGGCCTCTCTAGGTCTTTGTAGCTTGCTTTTATTTGGTTAGTTTTAAGGTAGCCAGGACTGTGGCTCTCTTGTTTTGACATTGTTATATTTTGGGTTCTGAGTCAGTAATTGTAAGGTGATGCCTGATAGGTGGCTCAGAGTCCAGCGTGAGATAGGTCAGCCAGAGGAGGTATGATGTTGCGTCTCTTGACAGAAGCAAGAAGGTAAAGCCGAGAGCCCAGGTAGCCCTACACAGATGAGGAAATGGGAGCCCAGGAAAGGGAAAGAGCAAAAGGTAGGAGTGGATGTGTGCCTGTAAAAGCACCTATCATTTCTGTCTGACTTGGAGTAGATTTTACTTCCCCACTGTGGCTGCCATTTTCCTTGCCTGTTGGCTGGAGCTAAGAACTGCCCAGAACATCTTGGGAATTCCTGTGAGGATCAGATGTGGTGCTGTGTGTAAACATGCCCTCAGAAAACGTCAGGCACCCTAAAAATAAGGTATATGGTGACTATCGGACTGTCTCTAGACTGTTCAAAGAGGCTCTGTCACTTTTTCGGATTTTAAAATGTTAGTGGCACATTTTTTTAATGAGGTAAATGAAGGCACAAATATCATACTAATCATCTTAAAGTAAAAGCAAAGTATTAAAACTTTGCAGTTATCTCAAAGGCCACAGCACAAGAGTAGAAACTTTCAGAGAATGCCCAAGCTGAAAAGTTTGCTGTAGATTGAAACCTACAGGGGTGTAAAACCCTAATACTATTTCACTGAGCATCTGGAGCATTGACACCAACTATCCCAGTTTTTATCTGAGGACACATGTAACACAGATATAGATTCAGAGAACATTCCTGAAACATTCATTTTACACGAATTGAATTTATAGCTTTTATACTTCAAGACATTAGATGTGTACTTCTACAAGAAGTCCGTTGATGTTTGAGAATAAAACAGAAACTTGTCGTGTGAAAATTTCGTTGCTTTTATCAGAATTCTCTGTAAAGAAAACCAAAGCAAGAAGAGGTAAATTGGGTTTTTTAAGTGAAAATTATCGACTGAAGAAAATTGAAGGAAAGTTTCTAAGAATAACACTTTAGATTTAGTTTAATAGGTGAAGGAGCAATCCTGAATAAATGTTGGTAGGACTTCTCAGCTCATGGTACGCTGGCATCAGAGGTTTTATCTACATAATTGTAATAATAGCTAATATTTGGGTACTTACTAGGTGCTAGGCACCATTTCAAGTGCATTGTCTTACTTAATCTTCACAAGGATATTATAAAATAGGAACAAGAACAGCCTTCGTATGTTGCATTTATAGGTGGGAAAATTGAGGCGTGGGGTTAAATTACTCATCCAAGGTGACCTTGCTGGACCTCGCCTGCCCTATTCCTCTTTATGTGTAGTTTTCTCCTTCCCGGAATCACTTGAAACTAAATAGCATACATCATGATACTTTATCTGTCAATACTTCTACAAATATATACTGACAATAAGAATATCATTTTTGTAAGCATGATGTCTTTTTCACAGCTAAGAAAATAATAAGAGTTATTCCTTAATATCTTCTAAAATTCAGTTCATATTAAAATTTCCGGGAGGGACCAACAAATGTTTTTTATAGCCTTTCATCTCCCCCCTTTGAACTAGGATCCAACTAACATTCATGGCTTGGGTTTTTTCCTTTAATTTAGAAAAAAAATCTCTCCACATTTTTTCTCAATCTCTCATTTAATTCTGACACTAGTCTCCTGCAGAAGGCCCTGGGAGCCCCATTTTGTAGATGAAAAAACAGGTTCAGAGTGGTTAATACATTTGCCCAAAGTAACAAATCTGGTAAGTGACAGAAACCATCTTCTGGGTGTTAAAGTGTCCTTTGGTGGCCTCATGCTAACTAGACTGCATGCCCAAGGTAGTGACCACTGACAGTTTCAAGGCTTGGAAAATGAATTTGAAAATGTTGCTAAATTAGAACAGACTAAGATACTAATAAAACACACATCCTAACCTTAGTTGTTGTTCTTGCAAATGTTTATTTCTAACTGAGATTATAAATGGGCTCAAAATCTAGTTACCACTTCCTAGCTCCCATTCACTGCATCATTAAGTATAAAGATTAATATGATTAGCATATCATTTCATTGCTAAATAATCTACAATGGAAGTGATTAGATTCAGGACTAATTTTTCTCAACAGATCCTGCTGGTCTGAGTTTATTTCTTTACATCCACCTTTAAACCATAATTTCCATGCCATATATATATTTGAAATTCAGATAAATAGTCAAAGATTTCATTTGGTATACGAATAAGCCAGTTTTGCAAATGGTTTAAAAAGTCATAAGAACAATCAAAATTCATGTTCAATAAATACATGTGAGATGACTAAATCAGTTTGCGGATTAGTATTTTCACTAGTCTTCAGCAATTTTCTAAACTTATCCTGGATTCTTTCTCAAGCCTCCCCACATCTACCACTTTTTCACAGCTGTACCCGTGCTTGTACACTATTTTTCCCATAGCAGATATACAATAAAATAAATATATAGGAAACATGTACTTAGCGTAAGTATTAGAATTTTTCCATGCACGAAGAACAGGAAGAAAAGAGAGGAAGATTGAAAAGTTCACCTTTAGGATCACCTTCATATCTCTTAAACTTTGGACAGGACTGTTATTTTTATATCTCTTAAAAGCAAAATCAGTTTCCAACAGAATTTGTGAAAAATCTTCTTATTTATCGTGGCATATTTTGAAAATGGGGCATATTTTGCTATTTTTTCTGTTTTTTTTCCCCAAGGAAATGATTGCATTTCTTTACATTATTAGATAAAACCTAAATACATTACACTTTCAACAAACTATTTTATAATTTCAGATTTAAAGGTCATATCTTGTTTTTGAGCAGGCCGACCATTGCTGTGCAGTTGAAGTGTAGGTCAGGTTTCATTTTTAAATGCCTTTGGACAGATCTTTTCCTGATAATTGGAGAAATGGTCTCTGAGGGCCAATTCCACCTTGTGGCTGGGAGGCCAGCTGGATTCAGAGCCCAGTGATCCCACATGGAATAATAACCCCTGAGAAAGGTCCCCTTTCACGCAGCTGGCAGTGTCAGAAATCTCTCTACTTTGGCATGCGTTTATTATCTATAGATAAAGGAGATGTTAAGAGTGAGTTTTCTGGCTAAGAAATGCATTATGTCCTATATTATTGAGATAACAGGTGAAAAAACAGCGGCATGTTTTGGCCCGATGTAGTCAGTGATTTGCATATCCGCAGCACTCTCAAAACTGCGGGATTTCATAAGCACGCAAAACTGCCCTGTAACACTTTTTCCTCACAAAATGAAAAACACTGCTGCTTTTAAATTTAGCTTTAGAGTTACAAGCTGTACCTGTAGTTTAATTTTTTTTTTTTAAACATATCCTATTTGGCTAGTTGGCTATTTTGGGATCCTTACGCAGTATCGCCATTGACATAGATGATGATGTTCAGCAACGTTACGCAGAGTGGCAGGGAGTCTGTAGCAGGGGCCAGATGGAATGACGTCCAGCTGGGATCGCTGTCTGTAACTTGGGTCCTTTCTCTCCTCAATTCGCATATGGATAACTTTTTCAGTTATCCCAAATAGCATAAAGGGATATAAAACTGTAGCTTCAGAAATGAATTTCTTTCTATGTTACTACTGTTTTTATTGAAATCCATGAGATAAAATCCATGCCTGACCTTTTAAGAGTGCATGATTACCTTGAATGTTAAAATCTTGCTACTTAAAAATTATTTTATTTCAAAATTAGAAAACAAAACGAAGTGCTATTTATGTAAATTCAAGAAGAGTTTTGCTAGTCCGTAACTGGTAAAAAGGTGAAGTCCTATTTCTGATTGCTTGTCCTTGGAGCAAACTTCAACAGACATTTCTGGGGTGCTTACTCTTGACACCCCAGTAAACTCAGAGACTAGTGATAGCACAGTGAGCTCGGTGAGTACAGTAAGAAGTTTAACTCAGTCCTTGTGCTGCTAATCAGTACTCCATAAAACCTGTTCGAAGTTGTAGTGTTAATCCAGGGCCCCCCTGCAATTTTAGTAATTAGACATCCATTCAGCTTTTTTCCCTGTAACTTCCAAAAGCAATTCTTTTCCCTGGAATTAGATAAAATGGTCTATAGAGAAAGTCTTAAGGTCCATTTCTAATTAGCATACTAAAGTCAAATCATTGCCGTAGTTAGTTGGTGAATCTAGGAGTATGAGAGTGCCTCATTCTATGGTTTCCTATAGTTTGAACTTATGTCAAAATGTGAAGAAAAAGAAAAAAGTTACCAGTGATCTGCCTCGGTATTTTGAAAGAGAGACTAGTAAGATATTGCAAATAGAAAATTCTAACAAAAGAAAATTCCAAAGAAATCTGAAAACTTGTTGAATGTAATTCACTTCTTCAGAGTTACGGCAGTAATATTAGATATGGTGACCTTCTGGTTGAACAACACACACATGCTGAGGGCATTTATTCTCTATGACAATCATCACATTCTGAGCCAACAGTTTTTCCCTTTTGGAAATAATGAAGAAAAACAAATATAATTTTCAAAATCCTTCACAGGAACCAAGCATATCAAAAGTCTTTAATCATTACAACAGATAGGTCAACCTTACTATTCCTTAGTTTGGAAAGATGCAAAGCTCGATACGGTTCACGTCTTAGAGGAACAGTTGTCAAAGGACTTTTTCCATCAGATACCTGCCACTGCCTGCATGAAATTTTATCTATCCCCTTTTAAATTTTATTAATTAGCTTATAGGAATTGAGCTTGAAAGAAGACTTGACTTAATTGTTCTTCCTTCCAGTTTCAGTTTGAAATTTTCATCTGGGTTTGGTTGACCCTTAAATCACTAACACGGCAGCAGATGCGGAGTCATGACCCTCTTTGGTGGCCTGTGAATCCCCTTCTGTTCTGGTTAGCTATGTATCCCTCTGCTTGTGCCTTGCAAGTTGAACTCCATTAGGGCAGGGCGCGTGTGCTCTTTATCTCTCCACCATCTAACACTTAGCATAGTGCATGATAAGTAATCCGTCCGCATTAAGTATTTGCCGATGAATTGCTTTGAAAGCATTTTCATGAACTATAAAGCGCTTGAGAAATAGAAGGCATTTTAACTTCTAATTATTCAGTAGGAAGAGATGCAGCTCCTGTCTGAGGGTTTAAGAATCTTGTTGTTTTATAATCTTAGAGCATACTAATTGCTCGTGCTTTCAGAAGATGCTTGCAGCTTACTCGAAACAAATAAAAAATTTCCCCTGCATCCTGAAAATGAGCCTGTAAAACTAAATTGTAGTCTGAAAGATGACTGAAGCAGACTTCACCCTTGAGAAATCCATGGCTATGACAGTGGTGGCAGCGTGCAAGAGAAGGTTCTCTACGAACTCTGGATGGTCACATGTTAGAGGCAACCACAGCCGATCCTGTGTATTTCTTTACATGCAAATTTAAATTAGCTGTTGTTATTCACGAAAAACAATTTTCTTCCTTCCTTCCTTGTTTACCTTGTTCATTAACTAATCTGAAAATGAAATTAGTGATTTTTTTTTTTTTTTGGCTGCACTAGAGTGAAAAGGCTAACGATGAGCATTTGTGAGACACTGTCAAGCCCTCTTAAAAATTAATACTATCAAATAATCAATCTTATAACTAGTCGGTGTTCCTGACAGGAGGTGGGGGGGTCTTTGGGTAGGATAGTGTGGGAAGTTCTGTTTTAAGTGAGGTAAATAACTTCTTTGCAGCTTGTACATTGGTTAGCTCATGTTTAGAAAATTTGAAAAGGCCTTTCTTTTGTAATGAAAGAGGTAGTTCTTTAGGTGTTAATGATTTAAAATGCATAGCACATACACTCTGATCAGAGAAAAAGTTGTTATTTTGTGAGAGAGTATTTCAGGCTATCTATTTTGATTGTGTTTAGTGCCTCAACGTACAACCTTTTCTCCAGGTGAAGGCTATTTTGTGCATCTCTCTCTAAAGATTAGCGTGAGTTCTTGTTCTGATACCAGTGAGCTAGGACTCTCTTTAAAGGTGTCTAAGGTTCTAATTCAGATAGTGACTAGCTGTGTCTTGGTCCTCCTGGGTTCTTTTTGGCTCTAATCAGGAATTTTACAAGTCGAGTATCTTTTAATCAGTGTCTGTTTTTTGCTTCACAACCTAATATCTGTTTCTTTGGAGGCCCAGTGCATATGAATTAATGGATCTTTTTACATTAATATTAATACTGTGGGAATTATGACCAGCACATCTTAGATATTTAAGACTTCAGACTATGATTCTTATTAGGGAATATTTCCTTTTATATAAGTACAGAGTCTATAAATAGCATTGTATGGGAGGAAAACAAAAGACTGGTTGATTCTAATTTAGTCAGATGGAGGAGGGAGCAGGGGTAAATTTATATTCTGAAAGCTTTATATCATGAATTTATGTCATGTATTTCGATACAGTATTGAACATGAAGCTATTATTGGCCATTGGATCTTTTTCTCCATTACGTTATTTATATGTGCCCATAGGATTCACAAATGCTGCCAAGTCAACAGGAGGCAACATTTTTGTTTGTGTTCCCCATTACCCACCAATGCTGGCCTTCTACAGGTCCCCCATTCCCCAGGCGAGCCCTAGCCTTTCACAGCTCTCCTAAATTCTTCACCGCCTAGCCACACTGTTCACAAAAGTCCCCCTCCCTAACTGTCTCTATCCATTGACCTTCAGGCTGTTTTCTAGGACCAGCCAGTCCTCAGTCTCTCATCTCTGAGGGCCTCCCTGACCAATTGTCCCACCTGGCTGTGAGTCATCCCTCCCGTGAACTTCTCTATCACTTTCCACCCTTCTCACGATCCTGAGAGACATTAAGTATTCTTGGGCTGGCATGGGAAATGACAAACTCTTTATTTCTGATTTCACTTCCTTGACCTCAGAAATGATATTGTTCTCTTACCCATTCATTCCTTTGCAGATAACCAAGCTGAAAATAGATAGCAACCCTTTTGCCAAAGGCTTCCGGGACTCCTCCAGGCTCACTGACATTGAGAGGTAATGAGCATTTTCTGTTTACTTTTCTGTCCAGATAAGATAAAGAGAAGAGTGAGTTTGTAAGAACACGGTCCTTTCAACGCCAAAGTGCCATAACCTTACTGTAGATAGTCTCCAATCCCTCACCCCACCTTCCTTTCCACCTAGAAGCCCTGTAGACATGCAGCTGCTTAAACTCTGACGGCCCCTGCACCTGCAACTGTTCTGTGCTGTTTCCGAGGAGGTGGTTTCTTTGGTCAGGACATTGACTCAACTGTAAAAAATAGGGTTTCTTCCTTATCAAAGCCTCAGTCCTTTTGATGATATTAAGCTTCATCTCTTAGGTGACAATCTGCAAGACATGGAGTCTTGATAGCCTTTGCCTTCTGCAGTGGACAGATTTGCTAGCATGAAGAATATGAGTGGTTTGGAACTTTGAAGCAAGGAGATGTCATTTAATTCAAGGCCTGTATTTTATATATGGCATGGACTGCTTATATTTAGTAGGAGAGACGTCAGGTCTCAGGACCTTTAAGAAGACAAGCGACAACCCTGTGCCTGTAACTTACTCCACTTTTTATTTAGTTAGAATGGCTTATGCAGTGTGAGATCCTCTCTGTGATGAGTAATGACTATGTTGAGATCCACAACTTGCCCATAGGAATGTCAAACAATGATACATTTTTTAGGGAGAAGATTTTTCAACCTGATTGTTTGTATCCCTTACCCCTACTGTGGAACTTTCTGTAATTCTTTTTTGTGTGAGAACATTTAAATTCTACTCTCTTGGCAGATTTCAGTTATACAATATAGCATTATCAACTCTAGTCAGTATGTTATACATTAGATCTTTAGACCTTATTCATCTTCTGTATTTCTTCTTTTATGTGGCCCTGAGTCTTTATTTGACAGGTGGTGTACCCTAGCCACCAGGCCTCTGGAGAATTTTACATCCAAATCTTTGTGTGATTTCCTCCCCACCAACTGCTACACATTTCTGTCACACTCTTTGTTACCTGACACATGGTCACGTCTCCTGACTTCACCACTTCTCTCCAGCCTGTCCTGGAAATGCAGATGAAGGGGTCATTGCACATTTTAGCAATGTCTTTCTGATCCTTCCCTCTGCCCTCCCAAGTAGCAGAGCATAGCGGGGTGGTTTTGATTTGGACGAAAAAAAATGTAGAGGCTCAGTGGGGAGGCAGAGAAGTCAGCAGAAGAGGCTGAAAGTGAAGCAGGTGCTGTGGGATTTGAGTAGAAGAGAGAAATTAAGTCATTGGAGAGCTTGGCAAATGCTTGAGGGTGCTGAGATCAGGGAAGAAAACTTGAGCTTGTGGTTGAAAGTTGATTGCAAACTGCAGAGATACACCAAACGGATAGCTCTCCAATGAGGTGGGACACAGGCAAGCAGATCGGCCTTGAGACCCAAGTCAGTGGTAATGTGGCGTCAGCAGTGTGGGTGACAGATAAGTCCATTGATACAGGCTGCTCTCATTCAGGCATGACCTTTTTCATCTCTTATTTCTGGAGAGCCAAAAGCAGTGATTCCAACTGGATGTATACAGGTGGGATTATGAATGAACTTCTCTGTTTCTATCAGGTAGCAGGTAAGAATGAAGACAGTGGCTCAGTGGGACAGTACTGGTGTATTTTTACAGTGTGCACCTTATCTTCTGTCTCGAACCAAGGGGTGAGCATGATACACTGGGAGACAAACTCATGAGTTAGAGTCCCAGCTCCGCCTTCTACTGGCTGAGTGATCATGGAGAAGTCTCCTAGCCTCGGTCCCCTCCTAGAAGATGGGAAAAATAACCCTGCTCATTCAAAGGTTTATTATGAGAATCAAGCAAGGTGGCATTTATGAAACACTTTATAAATCTAAAAATGTGAAATAATTATAATTTTGTGCCCCATCTAAGTGTACTTCTAGTAGTCTTAATAAACTACTCCTGGAGTAAAAATAGCCCCTTATTTGCACGTGTGGTCATGAGATACGAGTCCCCAGACTGACTGCCCTTTAGAACAACAGATTTGATAATGCATGCAGGCACATTTTCCACTTATTGAATAAGCATCCTGCTGTGGGGAGCACTCACATGTCCATGAAACTGAGTAGCTTTCAATGGTCTGAGGGCGAAGAGAGCATCTTCTGTGACCAGCTGAAAGTTTGCAGGATGACCTAACTAGTGTGAAATTGGCCAAGGTTTTGGATTTTATTTCCAGGTATTTAAGTCTGAATTTTCCCTAAACAGCCTTTGGGGATGGGTCAAATCAGATCAATTGATCTTTAGAGACCTAAAGAAATTAAATTAGTCTGGAGTCAGTTACTGCACTAAACCATCTAGTAATTGAATTGCTCCTTGTAACTGATTGAAAACAGCCCTATCTGTAACAATATAGGGGACTTTTCCTTATAAGAGATCTGAGACAAAAACACATCTTTTTATGACATGATGACAGAAATTGCACTTTTCTAACTTAATTGAATATGATGTTATAAATATGTGACCTTAATGATTTCAAGTTTCCTGTTCCAGATTTACAACTTCTGTGTGGGACACCCAAAGAAAAATGCCTTTGAGACGGGATCTGTTTGCCTTATACCTCCAAACTCATCATATTATTTCTTCTACAATTGCACAAGCTTTTGGGATACTGTATAAGGCATTACAGTTTTCCTGCTCTCATTTTACTAGGTTCTGTTCAGATACTTGAATGTCTCGAATGCTCCATGTGCAGCCTTACTCTCCCGTGACAGCATCTCCTTTATTCATTAGATGCTTTGCACATATACCTGTAACAGACAGCTTAGAAGCAAACCAAAAGCCCAAAGGGATTTCTTAATATAATCAAATGTATAGTTATTTTGTTCTGCTGGTCTGTCAGAGAATAACAAATAGTCTGTCACTTGGTGTTTTCTTTTATTGGGAGGGCACTTTGTACAGGAAGGGAAAGCACAGTGTTACTTTTGAGAAAGGAAAAATAACTAGAAGGTTTTTTTTCAATGATTTATTCAAAATTAAGTTTCTTTTGTTAGTTTTTTTTTCCAAAGAGAGTTCACGCTCATTGTAGAAAAACACTAACAAGCAAGAAAAAGCTAAAATAAGTAACAAATCCCATTCACTCAGAGATAACCACTGGCAAAGACATATTTTTCCAGGTACTTTTCTATGCATGTATGAACATTTACTTCTTTTAAAGTTTACCCATATACTATCTTTAATCATTTCCCCTTAATATCTGTAGGTATGTCTTAGTAATACTTTTTAATGGATGCCTAATTTTCCACTGTGTATGATCATTTATTTGACCAATCCTATATATTAATTACTTAGGTTTCCCACTTTTTATTATTACAGACAGAGCTAGGAAGAAGATATATATCTTTACCCATATTCTTCATTATTACCATAGGATAAGTACTAACAAATAAAAATGCTGGGTCTAGGGATATATATATATATATATATATATATATATATATATATATATATATATATATATATATACACATACACACACACACACACACACACACACACACACATATATATGTTTGTTTATTTATTTATTTATTTATTTATTTATTTATTTATTTATTTTGGTGCCAAATAGTGATTTTATTAAAGCACGAGGACAGGACCCATGGGCAGAAAGGGATATACTTTTTTTAATCATAATTTTTTTATTGTTAAAAATTTGGGAAAGACCTAAATATTCACTAACAGAAAAGTGGTTTAATAAGTGTGTATGGCCATGCAATGGAATTTTAAAAAATCATGGTAGCATATGCAACATAAAGCTTACCATTTTAATCATTTTTAAGTAAACAATCCAATGGCATTAAGTATATTCACAATGTTGTGCAACCATCACCATTTTACATTTACATTTTACAACATTTACATCACATTTACAATGTTTCCATCTTCCTAAATAGAAAATCTGTACTCATTAAATAGTAACTCTCCATTCCTCCTCCCCAGGCTGTGGTAACATCTGTTATACTTTCTGTCCCTATGAATTTGCCTAGCTTAGATTCTTTATATAAAAGGAAAGATAATACATGTTTCTAAGGCTTTTCATACAAACTCCCACATTTCCCTCAGGAATGATTGTCCATGGCATGGTCAAGAGTGCCCATTTCTTGTACCCTTGCCAAACATAATTTTTCATCTTTGCCAATTTGATTGGTGAAAATTTGTACTTTCTTTTGTAAATTGGCCTGTTTGTGTTGTTAGATTTTTTTCTTTTGGATTGTTTCTTTTCTTTTATTGATCTATATAAGCTACTTATATTAGTATTCTTATTGTTTATATATATAGGAACCATTTTATCAGTTTGAAATTAGCTTTTTATGTATGTTTTTGATAAATAGAATATTTTATCTATTTTTCTCTTACTTTATGATTTCTACCTTAAGAAGAGTTTCCTTACTCCAAAATTCTATAAATACGTACATATTCAAGTACAGATTTCTGTCACTTTACTGCTTTCTAGTTTTTTATTTAAAAGTTCATACAGTATTTATTTTGGTGTAAGATATAAGATAGACATGTCACTGTATATTTTTTATAAGTGGTTCCAAATACCATGTATTTACTAATATATTCCTTTCCTACTCATTTTTAA
Organism: Ailurus styani; assembly: GCA_002007465.1. Taxonomy (NCBI): domain Eukaryota; kingdom Metazoa; phylum Chordata; class Mammalia; order Carnivora; family Ailuridae; genus Ailurus; species Ailurus styani. Next base: position 336,721 of record LNAC01000397.1, on the reverse strand, counting down.
TTCCCCATCATATACTAAATTTTTGCCTGTAGTAGTCTTTGTAGTCTCTTTATTGATCTTCCAGTATTATATTAATTTTTATAAATTGATAAAATACATAAATATTTGATGATACTTAGATATCTGATATGGCAAACTCCAAACCTTTCTACTTGTTATTTTCAAATTTTCTTGATATTCTTTGATATTTACGCTTCCAGTCTTTGGAATCATTTTGTCAAGTCTTCCCAAGAAAGTCATTGGAATTTTGATTGGGTTTATGTTCAATTTATACAGTAATTTGGGGGAGAAAATTGGTATCTTTACAGTATTGGACCTTCCTTCTAGGAATATGTCATATGTTTGTCCTTTTACTGAAATGTCTTCTTATGTTCTTTAAAAGTTTTGTAAGCCCTGCCCCATATTTTCTTAGGATCATAGCTAAGTCTACTAGAGCTACACTGTCTGATTTAATCAATAGTCACTGCCCACAGACGGCTAGTGAGGACTTGAAATGTGGCTTTTCTGCACTGAGATGTGTTGTAAGTACAAAAAACAAACCCCATGATTTTGAAGGCTCCTTGAAAAAAAAAAAAGGAAAATATCTCAAGAATAGTTTTAAAATATTGTTAGATGTTAAAATAATATTTTGGATATATGTTGAGTTAAATAAAATATATTAAAATTAATTTCACCTACTTTTTAAAATGTGATATCTAGACTATCTAGTATATATAGCTCACACTACCTTTGTATTGAATAGTATTGTAGTAGAGAGTTTTTGGTAGGAAAGAGCTTGCTTTTGGATTTTTAATTAGAAATCTACCTAGTTTAGTCTGTAAAAAGCTATTGATTCCTATATGTCTTTGGCGTACTGCCATTTTACTGAACTTCAAAAAAAATAGTTTTAATAATTTTTCCTTTTAGTCTCTTGAATTTTCCAGTTAGATTGCTATATAATCTGTAAAAAATGATAATTTTATCTATTTCTTTCTAATAGCTATGCTTTTAAAAATGTCTTTTCCTTGTTTTATTGCACTGACTAAAATTTTTCAGGACCCTATTGAAAAGTAATGATGATAGTTGGCATTTTTCTCTTGTTCTTGACTTGTTTAACAATGCCTCTAATGTTTGGTCATCATATATGATTTTCATTGGCTATGGGTTTCAGGAGGATATTCTTTATCATATTGAGGCAATACCCTTCTATGCCTAAAGAATTTTTTGCTATCCTGAGTGTTAGTTGAATTTATGTTTAATGCTCTTATTTGAAACAGTTTTAATTATTTTTCTATTTTAAAATAATAATAGTATTAATTATACTCATAATGTCTATGTTGAATTACTCATTTATTCCTGGAATAAATCCTGTCTGGATTTTATCTGGTTTTCTTATAATACAGTACTGGATTTAATTTACTTGTATTTAAGATTTTTTTTAAATCAATCTTTGTAACAGATTTGACTTTGTTTCTTCTTTCCTTTTCTGTCAGTTTCTGGTATCAGGTTTCTGCTAGTTTGTTCAAATGACTTGAAATATGTTCCTTCTTTTTAGTGTCTGGATCAGTTTAAATAGCAAGGAAGTGATCTTATAGTCTTGCTCATAAATTCATCTGGGTGCAGTACTCTTTTTTTTTTTCTTTTTTGGTAAAGATTTAATCCATTTATTTTGAGAGAGAGAACAAGAGAGTATGAACGGAAGGTGGGGGGAAGAGCAGATGTGGGACTCCATCCCCAGGACCCTGGGATCATGACCTGAGCAGAAGGCAGACGCTTAACCGACAGAGCCCCCCCAGGCACCCCTGGGTGCAGTATTCTTATGGGGAAGACTTATTAAACTACTTCAGTTCCATATTTACCAGTAAATATGTATTAACTTCTATCCCATTTAATGCTTTTTGTCTTGGATCCTACTTTGTATTACTATGCTTTTTGAATTTTTGCTTTATTTGCCTTTTAATTTTTAAAAATCTCTTGTCACTACAGCAATATAGCCCCCTCTGTCTTGCATCATCAAACAAATATCCTAACATTTCTTTCATGAAGGAAAAAACAACCTTCTCTTGATCCCACTTCTCCAATAACTCTTTCAGTTATCTGCTCCATCTCATAGTAAAGCTGCTTAAGAGTTGTGTGTATTCTCTTCCCTTTGTCTTTCCTACCCTGCATTTCAGACTTTCACCCCCTTCACCACCATTCCACACTTGTCTGGGTCACTGGTGGCCTCTACATTGGTAAATCCAGTGGTCACTCTCAGTCCTCATCTGCTTTGGCCTGTCAGTTGGGTTTGACACTGCTGTTTATTCTCTCTTACTTTCCTCCTGGCTTCTGAGACCTCTCACTCTTCTGGTTTTTATTCTACTCCATTGGCCACTCTTTCCTCCCCCACCCTGATTGGTTCTTCCTCTTGTCCTCCATCTTTAGACAGTGGTGTGTTCTGGGCCTTGGTCCTGGGACCTGTTTTTCTCAGTCTGCACCTACTTCCTGGTTCATTTGACTGAGTTTCATGCCATTATATGCTGATCACAAATTTACATCTCTGCTTCTGGCCTCTCAGAGTCAAAGACCTGACTAGCTATTTCATTTACTCTTCCCTCTCCCCACAGGGCACCTCAAATTTCACATATCTGGAACAGGAATGCCCAGTCATACTCTTCCACGCCTGCTCTTTCCTTACTCTTCCCATCTGTGCTGCGGACAGCTGCGTCCTTTCCATTGCTGTGGCCAAAAGGCTGGTGGTCATCCTTGGCTCCTCTTTTTCTTTCATTTCCCACATCCAGCTAGCTAATCCTTCAAACTGTTCAGAGGAATCCAGCTACTACTTATCATCTCCACTGCTATCACCTTTATCTGTGATGCTGTCATCTCTTTCCTAGATTGTTACATTAATTTCCTAATTGATCTTTCTATGCTCTACTCTTACTGCCCTTAAATCCATTTCTAGTACACTAGTCAGAATGATCTTGTTAAAGAAAGCAAGTTGACTGCATCATTCTTGCTCAGAGCTCTCTAATGACTCACCTTCTCAATGAAGGTAAAGTCCCACTTCAGAGATGGCTTGAAAGGCCCTGTGGAATCTGACCTCAGCCTTCTCAGGTCTGTCTCTGAACTCTTGTACCTTCTTTCTCTTGCTCACTTTTCTCTCAGCATGCGCAGGCCCATACTAGCCTTAGAGTCTTTATGCTTACCTTTATCCTCTGCCAGGAATATGCTGCCCTCAAATCTGAATGGGTCTGAGGCTCTGTCTTTATTTTTTTTTTAAGATTTTATTTGAGAGAGTGAAAGAGTGAGAGAGCACACAAGTTGGGGAGGGGTGGAGGGAAAGGAAGAAAGAGACTCCCTGCTGAACAGGGAGCCAGATGCGAGCCTCTGGCCCAGGACCCTGGGATCATGCCCAGAGCCAGAGGCAGACGCTTAACCAACTGAGCCACCCAGGGGCCCTGAAGCTTTGTCTTTTGTTTCCTACTATATCCCTAGATCCTCAAATAGTGGCTGGTACATAGTAAACACTCAACATATTTGTTGAGTAAATAATGATGTGTAGCTACAGAACATCTATAGTTTTAAACATTTTATTTATTAATTTGAGAGAGTGAGTGAGAGAGACAGTATGAGCAGGTGGAAAGGGAGAAGCAGGCTCCACGCTGAGCAGGGAGTCTGATGTGCAGCTCAGTCCCAGGACCCTGGGATCATGACCTAAGCCTAAAGCAGTCACTTAACCAACCGAGCCACCCAGGTGCCCCAGAATATCTATAGTTTTAAAGATACCCTGTAACTACAGAAAATCTGTAGTCTCAACAATTTTGTCTGACAGTCTTTGTGATTTAATAGAGAAATGTAAACCATCTCCCAATATTGTAATAACTGATATGTTTGGTATTTCTGCTCTCTGTTTAATTCAGCTATTTACTGTACATTTTATTTTTTCTTCTTGTCTTTTGTTATATTTGTCAAGTTTTTGTCAGGCAGTGGGCTATATGCTTTACTCACTTGATTTTTGTCACTCGTCAAAATCCTGTAATAAAGAACCATTATTGTCCCTATTTGGTAGATGAGGTAGCAAAGTTTAGAGGGACTGATAATTTATTCACACAATTTGTGTGTGAGCTAAGCCTCACACCCACTTTAGTTTGTCTGGAACCAAAGTCCTTTCTCTAATGTTAATTGTCTTTTTTTTAATAATTATGCTTTCAAACTCTAAAAAACATAATTGTAAAATTGATACCTCTGTTACTGTCAGAAACTATATACCTTCTTTTCTTGTAAAACAGGAGATATTTTGTATATGATTCTTCTTTCTACTATCCCTCCTTCAGCCCATAATTTTGGTTTAAATAATCTGGGACTTTAAAGATTTTTATTTATTTATTTGTCAGAGAGAGAGAGCACAAGTAGGCAGAGAGGCAGGCAGAGGAAGAAAGAGAAGCAGGCTCCCTGCTGAGCAAGGAGGCCGATGTGGGACTTGATACCAGGACTCTGGGATCATGACCTGAGCCGAAGGCAGCTGCTTAACCAACTGAGCCACCCAGGCGTCCCTAATCTGGGACTTTAAATCCAGATTTTTATTCATGTATCTTTATCTTTTTCAACATTTTTTGGTAAGGATTACAGCACATCAACTACAATCATTTAAATTGAATCCTTGTCATTTCATTGTTTACTGCTCATTTCTGTAGTCTCTCCACTGTTTGGAATTGTGTTCTGACTTTACTCTCAGTTGTTGGTAAATGTTAAGTAATTGGCCAGGGAAGGATATATGGCTCCTTTGCTTTATGAGTTCTTGCTTATCCGAGGGGGTCTGCTGCCATTATGGTCACAGTCTTTTCCCTCAGAACTCTCTCAACTGTCCTTTGCCATCTGGCTTTTAAATACTGTGGAATAAAAGCCACTGCCTTCCCTTTGTTGGAAACTTACCTTTTTTTCTGTTTGGGTAAAATGGTCTTAGAAAATTTTCTTTGAAATTGAGAAATTGTGCCAGTATTTGTCCAGTGATAGATTTGTAAAAATTAGTATTAATCTATAATTAAATGCTTTAAATTGAAAGTTCAAGTTGTTTTTCAGCCCAGGCAAATTTTCTTCTCATTCTTCTTTATCTCCTTCTCGTTTTGCTCCTAAGTGGTCTGGTCTAGGAGTTTTAGACTCCTATTATATATATGTTAAATCTCCTGAATCTATTCCCTGTTTCTCTTATCTATTTGATAATTTTCATCTCCTTAACTTTTACTCTGGTGTCGGGAAAATTTCTTATATAAGACTTCTAACTTGTTGATTTTGTTTTCTGTGACATCCAGTGCATTGGGTACTGAGTTCTTTTAGAATGTGGTGATTATTTCTTTGTCATTTCTGAGTATAATTTCCCATCCATATGGTTTCCTTTTCATGCCCATTAGAGCCTGCTTTGTTAAGACAGGGTATTAAATCTTGCTGCAGATTTGAAAATAGAAATTAGAAACTTAAAATAGCTCTCCTTGTTTCTTGAAACAAGTCTGTTTCAAAAGAGAGCACTCACTCTGCTTTTTGAAATTAGTTTTCATCTTTTGAATTGCTGAATGTTTTGTTAATGTCCAATTACTTTTCCCTAGGTCATCTATAGAACAGGATGTCTATTTGCTTGTGTTCGAAGTTGAGATTAATTTTGAATAAAAGCATGTGGATTTTGTTAAATCTTTCAGGTGGAGACCCAAGAATGGGGTGATAATTTAAATTTATTATACTTTTCTACTGTGGAAGTATAATTCCTCTGTTTGTGGTAGGGAGTTGTGGCAGGTGGGTAGACATAGCTTTGGAAAGGAGTTTTCACTGTGCAGTGACCGATGTCCTCTCTCAGTCTGCCTCAGCAGCTAGAAATCATCTGCCTCACACTTCCCGCCCACTGGTCAGAGCGGCCTCGCAGCCCTGCTCCAGAGCTAGCTATAGTCAGGACCCACAGCCTGCAGTACAGCATCACCGCCTGTGCCAGCTGAGAGCACTGCGGTGGGCTTCCGTAGTCCTAGCCTCCAGCAGCGTGAGAATCTGCTCCCAGTCAGCTGCGCAGAGACCTGCCTGTATTATTAATCTCTGCTGCTCCAAGGTGGGGTTTAGGTAAAGGTCTGGCAGAGGCCTTTTCATTTAGTCCCTCCCCAGCTAGCTTTCTCCCTTGTATAGTGATGACCGAGCACACTGCTTGATGCTTCCCTCCTCTCCTATTTGTGGCTAAAATATCTAAGTGTGCAGTTGGCATTGTACCTGATTTCTTGAGTTTCTTTTGTTTTCTCAGTCATGTCATTGGGACAGAGAATTAAATACATAGGCTTATCTCACCTTATTCATTCAGGATTTGTACTGAACGTCTCAATAAAATAAGTTTAAAATCCCCTGGCATTGAATAAAACTTTCAAACACATGAAATTTGGACACAAGCCCAGTAGGAATCTGGGCTTTTTGCTCAGAGCTCAAAGCCACTCTATTAATTTAGATGAGGAAGGAAACTTCAGGAAAGTTGTAAATTTAATATCTTGGGAATTGATAGAAGTTTTATCTGCATCAAGCCATGGAGAAACAAAGGTTTTGGCAACTTTGCTTAAAGAGGTTCAGTTTATGGATAATTTCTAGATCTTTCGTAATGACTTGCAGTGCTAACAAGAAAGTAGCGTTTGGTTCCAGCACTGCTCTTAGCTTGCCTGTGGAGTTTCTGAGGCAGTAAGGTATTCATGAGGAGCAGTGCAGGATCAGTGGGCCCGTCTCTAATCAGGTAAGTGGCTTAGGGCAGGGGTTGGCAAACCTCCTGTCAGCCACCTGTTTGGTAGAGTCCACATGGTAAGAATGGTCTTTTACATTTTTAAATGGTTGAAAAAAAAGAATGCTTTGTGACATGCAAAAATAAAATGAAATTAAATTTTATTGTCTATAAATAAAATTTTATTGGACGACAGTCACGTTTTTTTCAGCTCTCATGTTGCATGTGGCTACTTCCCTGCTACAGTGACAGAGTAGAGTGTATCTCACGGAGACCATAAAACATGTGAGGCTTTAAACATTACTGTCTGACCTTTTTAGAGAAAGTTTGCTGATTCCTGGTTTCGAGCTTCAAGGGGCTGTGGAAATACTGACAGCAAGGAAAACTCCTACCCAGCAATTTTACGTCCATAGGATGATTTTTCCTCTTTCTGGGTTAAAATGAAGAAACTCAGAATTTCATTTTGAGCCTGTTGACAGAGCTGGCGAGACGTGTTCTCTGCGAGCACCTTATCCTTCGTGTCTTTACAGTGGTAGTGCGCAGATACACAGCAATCTCACCATATGTGAATCACGTACCTCCAACAATGTGGCAACTAAAAATAGGTGAAAATCTTCTTATGGTGGTTCTGTTCATCCTTAGTGTAGATTCTACTGGGATGTTTGGTTTTGGTTTGTTTAGTTTCTTTTTCTTATTTCACTACTAGAGTGTTCTAAAGTCATTTGGAAGCATTTCTCTATGCAGTTATGCTTATTACCCAATGATATACATTTAGGTTCGTTTCTTTTATTGCATTTTCTGTTTTTTTTAAATTAAAAATATAATTTTCTTACATGATTATTTAGTAAATGATTTACATGGTTTTAAGACAGATATATATAGAACATGGCTTATTCAAAGATGTCAAGATTCTCTCCCAATCCCCTCCACCCTATTTCTTCCTTCTCCTATAAGTAACCATTAAAAAAAAAGGACTATTTATCCTTCCAGTGTGTTTTTTAATACAAGCAGATACATATTTATATATTTTTTCCTCTTTTTCTTAAATGTTAACATACTCTATACATTTTCTACCTTGTTTTTTTCCACATGACAATGTACATTAGTATTATGTGTTGTACATATATACTACATAAGTATAAAACATATATAAAGTGTATATGTAATGTACATATTCATATGTTTGAATTCAGTTGTTTATTTGTTTTGTTATAGTTAAATAGATAAGTCTTTTATGTAAATAATCTCTTACTATGTGGTCTATCTTATTAGCACCTTTTTTGTACAATTATTTTTTGGTATCTAGTGAGGTTTGTACTCTTACTCTGTTTTCCTTTACACTAATGTCTTTTAAAAACTCCTAGTCCCCCGTTTCTAATTTTCTATTAAGTCCCTTCCTATGAATAGAATTGAAATTAGTAACTTTTTTCTTCCCCCCACTTTTCCTGTTTTTAAGCAGTTGAAGTCATTACTCTTTAATCTCAGTTAATAAATACAGATGACTGACAACCTTATTCTGCTTATCATCTTCCCTCCCCATCCTTCTCCCATTCTTGAGAATTGTACTTGATTTACCTTGTCAGAGTATAGACTCGTCACACACGTACTCTTTCTTTCTTTGTTTTAAAGATTTTATTTGCTCATTTGAGAGAAAGAAAGAGAGAGAGAGAGGAGGGGAGAAGCAGACTCCCCGCTGAGCATGGTGCCTGATGCGAGGCTCCATCCAGGACCCCAAGGTCATGACCTGAGCTGAAGGCAAACACTTAATCAAATGAGCCACCCAGGCACCCCCACATGTACTTTCTTATCACCATAGTTTAATCTTAGTTCTTCAAGTAAATATAGATATAATGAGCACAGATGCATCTTACGTCATTGTCTCCCCAGTCATTTTGGTTTTCTGAAGCTCCTTTTCTGCTAGATGCCTCAAGAATGGCTCATGGGGCCAATATTCCTTGCCTTTTGCATTAACATGATAGTTTGTGGCTTTTATTTGCAAAAGTCAGTTTGACTGGATAGACAATCCTTGCCTTACATTTTCTTTCCTGCCATATCTTAACTATGTTGTTATTGTCTCCTGATGTAAAGTGTCGCTGTCACCCTTTGATGGAAATCTAATATTCCTTCCTATTTAAGTGATGTAGTCTCTTTTCTGGAATGACCAAAAGATTTCCTTGTTTTTCCTTTGTTCTTACTGTCCTTGATCAAAGGACAGAGGGCCATCCCTAGTTCTCAGAAGAGAATTACCTGGACTGCTGTGTCCCTGTTTCCTTCACTCATAGGTGTCATTAAGGAATGGAAAGAAGGTGCCATCAGTCTCCTGAAATGTTACTCATTTGCTTCCCTTGTATCTCGTGCTTCCTTTTAATGAGTAGTCATTGGAGTATAATCTAAGACTCTCCCTTCACTATATTGTAGTAAGCTTCCCAGTGGAATCATTTTTGAAATGTCAAAAACTCTGCTGATAACTTGGGAGGCAGAGAGGTGGAAATCCATGGGTGAAGTGAAATGTGAGGATTATGTGGATTTCCCTTCTCTACATCATGGGTCCCCTCCAGACACCTGGCACTTGCACCATTTTGATGGACTCCTTGGTAGAGTGGAGTGGAGTGGATGGCATGCTCAATACTCTCTCCAGATGTCTGATAGTATAGATATTTCTTTAAAAACTCTCCTCTTTTTTTTTTTAATTATGTTCAATTAGCCAACATCTAGTGCATCATTAGTTTTTGGTGTAGTGTTCAATGATTCATTAGTTGCATATAACACCCAGTGGTCATTACAACACATGCCCTCCTTAATACCCATCACCCGGTTACCCCAACCCCTACCCCCTCCCTTCTGTAACCCTCAGTTTGTTTCCCAGAATCCAGAGACTCTCATGGTTTGTCTCCCTGTCTGATTTCCTCCCATTCAGTTTTCCCATCCTTCCCCTATGGTCCTCTGTGCTATTCCTTATGTTCCACATATGAATAAACCATATGATAATTGTCTTTCTCTGAATGACTTATTTCACTTAGCATAATCCCCTCCAGTTCCATCCATGTCAATGCAAATGGTAGATATTCATCCTTTCTGATGGCTGAGTAATATTCCATTGTATATGTGAATGACATCTTCATCCATTCATCTGCTGAAAGACATCTCATTAGACATAATAGTTATCTTTTTCTTGAGGTTTGGTCTAGAGTGAGACTTCTTTGTACACTTAGCTCATCTTTCCTCTCCATCTTCACTTTCCCCTTCTCAGGATATCTGCTGATATTGGGCTTTCTTCTAAGCATTTGGGCTAGCTTTTGAAAAAAGAAAACTCTGACATTCATGGATCCTGAAGTCATGCATTTCGTGAAGTGGTTAGTTAGTCCATCCTAATAGCTGTTGCCCAGATATCCAACAACATAAATTCTCATATCACTCTTCCAGCCTATCTTTGGAGAAAAACCAGCAGAAGAGATTCAGGCAAAGGAGAGAAGTACGTATATTGGAAGGAGGGAACTATATTAGCTGAAAAAATAAGTAGAAGAAGCTTCAGCTGAGTGAACAGAGAAATAGTTATGCTCATAAAGCTTGATAATTCCCTTAATCTTTCCTGAGTACAATGATACTTGAGTATTACGGAGACTCTTACAAAGATTATGCAGTGTCTGTAATGATATAAAACTGAAATATAATTTCAATGAAGTCTGCTAACACCCTGGCCTTTGGATCTGCCCCTGCTCCCAGTGACCCACAGTGTTCCCCTGGGACCTACTTTCTGTGACAGGAGCCACAAAGCAGGCCAGGTCTTCTGCAGTAGGGGAGGACAGAAGACCTCTGTATCAGCTCTGCTTAGAGGGACATACCCCAGCAATGTGATGTTGCTCAGAATGAAGAGACAGAAATCAAAGTGTTAAAAACTGAATTTTATCTCTGAGACTATTGAGCAATATATGATACTCCAATCTTTTATAAATGAAAATAACTTTATTTTTAATTATTGGCATGTAGTTCTTTCTTACGTACAGATTAAAACATAAGAAAGATATTTTAAATTATATTGTTTATACTTAAGTGTGCCTTGACACTTTGCGGTTAAAATTCCACAGAAACACTGAAGCCAAGCTTTCTAGGAAGTATGTATTTTGAGGCTGGAATGACTTGGGGAGCCATCCAACAATTTATGTGTCATTATACCAATGAAGCAACTAGAGCCCAGAGACTGCAAGTGATATGCTCAGGTTACAGTTAGTAGATGTGAGGTTTAGAGCCCAGGGTTCTTTACACCTAGTACTGGTCTTTTTCAAAATAGCTTTTTTAAATTTTCCCTTTCTATATATTTAAGGATTCATAAATCATTAGCACCATATGAATCTTAGAGATATCTAATCCAGCCCACCAGCTGCCTACCACACCCTTGTTTTATAAAGAAATCAAAACCCAGATCCAAATAAAGAATCCAGTCACACAGCTTCTTAGGAAAGAAACATTTTTTAAAAATCATCTTCAAAGAAGAGACTTATTGTAAGAGCCTGCATGCATAAAAGGAAAGCAGTTTTGTTTAGTAACTGGATTAAAGTCTGCTATTAAATAAAATCTATTAGTTGAATAAATAAAATAATCTGTTGACAACAATCTCAAGGAAGGGATGGCTTTTAACAGAATTAATTATTTTCAATTTATAGTCACTGCAGTATTCCTTTAACTAGCAAGCTGTGTTTCTGCACTGAAAATATTAATTCATTTATCCACAGCTTGTAAGAGGAAGCATTTATTTTACAAAGTAGTGTTAAACAAACTAGTAAGTCAGGTAATTAAGAGTAGCAGAGTTATTCACAATTGGCTTATAATTGTAAATTGTCCTTTTTTCTTTCTTGCTTGTATCTTTCTATCTGTGTATGAAGGATATTTGTGCCCTCCTTCACAATTTACTAAAGTTTATTTAGAGGCTGAGTGATCTGTACTTTGCTTTCTTTGAGCTTTCTTCTAGTTGCCAGAGCTGTAAGACTTAGAAACTAAACGTAATAGCTTCCCCCCCTCCACCCCCAATTGGTCCAGTTTATTTATTTAAGTTGCTAGTGATAATAGAAAACCAGAAATACATATTACTACTGAAAAGAAAAACCAGTAGGATTAAGTGAAATAAATAATAATAAAGTGAAGTCTAAAAGCTTTTTAAAAAATTAGAGTTATTTTGCTTTTCCAAGATGGATTATATTATATATTTCAGTTCTCAAAATTAATAATTTATAATACATCTCAAATTGTATTATCTAAAATTTTCATTTATTAAGTACTTTGTGGGAGCTATACATATTGATATATTGTCTTCCAGGAATTTATAACATTATCTGCATATATCTTTGGGGAAATATTGTGACAAGGAGTTATTTACAAAGGCCCAGGAAGACAGTGTAAACTTGAACAAATTGATGAGCAAGAAAAACTTTAAATATTTTGTTTCTTATAAATTAGAATTGATTTTAATGGATTTGACATTTTCTCCCTAAACAGTTTTTTTCCAGGCCTGTATTTAGGAGAGAAAGTTAGAATGTACACTGAAATCCTATTTAATTTTCTCCCTGACCTGTATAGTGTAGGACGGTTTAAGTGAAGCATGGCAAGTTACAGTGAGTGAAAGTCCTAATGTCATCTAAAATGATCATGATTCTGTAACCAGCGTTAGGAACACATTGATAATGATAACAGCAAGAATTTAATTTTATCTATAAACATTTACCGAATGCTTGTTATAGCCTAGGTATTTTATCCCAGCTCTCTATGTGTATTAATTCATTGAATCTTAATAATAACCTTAAGAGCTAGACAATATTAATATTCTCCTTTTACAGATGAGGAACCTGAGGCATGGAGAAGTGAAGTAACTTGCCCACAGCCACACAATCACAAATGACAGAGCTAGGAGTCAAGCTAAGCAGGTGCCAGCAAACATACTTGTAACCATGACACTAGGGGCAGTGGTTCTCTAAGTGTGGTCTCTGTGTCATCAGCAACAGCAGCATCCCCTGGAAACACACAGAAAATCACATTCTCAGGCAATACATCAGACCTACTGAATCAGAAACTCGAGGGTGGGGCTCAACAGCCTATGTTTTGACAAGTCCACCAGGTAATTCTGATGCACACTGTCTTAGCCTGTTTGGGCTGCTATAACAATAATGCCACAGATTGAGTGACTTAAACACTAGACCTTTATTTCTCATGGTTCTGGAAGCTGGCAGATTCAGTATTTGAGAAGCGGTTGCTTCCTGGTTCATAGTCAGCTATCTTCCCAGTGTGTCCCCACATGGCTGAAAAGCAGAAAAGCAGAAAGCCGAAACAAGTTCTCCTGTCTCCTTTTATAAGGGCACTAATCCCATTTATTAGGGCTCCACACTCGAGACCTAATTGTCTACCAAAGGCCCTGGCTCCTAATTTCATCACACTGGGAATTAAGATGTCAACACATGAATTTTGTGGGAGACACAGACATTTAGTCCATAAGACACACTGAAGTTTGAGAATCACTGCCTAGATTAAGTATTGTTCTCTCCTTGTACAGAGGCCAATAGCATAGTAGTAGAGACAGTCATGCCAACACTTGATTGTGATCAATCTAGGAAGTACAGTAAAAGAGGAATATATTAGGTATAGTGGTGGTACAAAGGAAAAAGTGAGGAGAAAAGGAAGGTTTTGTCTTTTGAATGCTGAGAAATTTGCACTCTAGTTTCAGAGACAGATGCTGGGCAGTCAGTTCTAATACTGATAGCGGGTGTTGGTTTTGCTCATCTAGAGTTTGAACAAACAGTGACTTCAAACAGGTATGAACATTTTGGCAGGATCAGCATAATCATTTTAGCTACCCTTTACCTTACCCACCTTCTGGCTATGATAGTATCTCTCACATGTATATTATTCTTGGAATTGATGGTTACATAGTAGTCAGAGATCTTTTAAAGATATGTAAGGTAACAATGTACTTTTTCTGCCTAGAAAAATAATTTAGTGTTAGATATTTAGAAAGGCCGGTAGTGGTACTTTAGTAATGGTACCCATTTTATTTATCTGTTAAATCCAGAGGAAGCCTACTAAAGCTATAGTCTCTTGCTTTGGGATTTTAGAGATTTGAGCATTACAAGACTCTGTCATAGCTTGTGATACCTAAATCAGCTGACCCATTAGGTGAGTCATCCCTTATTTTTCAGGGTACAATATTTTAGAAGTCCTTGCAATAGGGCTTCTAGGCTAACAAATTATTTGCACTTTTCTTCCTGCTAGAAACAGGGATTAGACACAAAGTCAACAAAGTGGGCTGTCTACTCTTTGCAACATCTTCAAAGAGATGGCCCTGATATTGCACCACTGTTTTCAATCACTTAAAAAGCAATAATTCAATTATGCCATCCTTTATATAAGAACTGCCATTGCTTTCAGTTCACTTCCAGGCCTGACACAAGTAAATCACTTCGATAAAATCCTTTTTTTTTCCTCCCTCTTAGAGACGAGAATAAGTAATGATACCAGTGATCTACCAAGGACAAAAATGAATATAATGTACTTCTCATAGAAAAGCAAGATATTTCAGAAGGCGGTGATTCATTATGTTATTTGGGAAATGATTTATCTGGGTGTGTATGTGAAAGATGTTTAAGTGATTTTATATAAGGGCACTTTTAGAGAAGCAAATACTGCATTTCAGTTTTGAATTTAAGTGCTTGGATTGAGCAGTTTATGTGCATAGGATGGGAAGAGGAACATAGCTCAGAAATAGTTCATTCAAAATGGGCTCATTGATGGCTATTCCTTTATAACTATCCAAAGAGAAAATGTTTCCTAGGGTATTTGAAGCAAGTTCCTTTTTCATGTGAAGATAACCACCTAAGTTCATTTTAAATATTGACAGTATGACACACGCTCAGATTAAAAGGACATCAGCTTGCTATGTTACAGTTTTCATTTTAGTAAGGGTTGCCAAGCTTGCTCGACTTTTTTCTTAATGACCTGAGTTACCTACAAAGACAGTCACTCTCTTAATATTGTAGTGAATTAAGTCCTTGAGGAAGTGACATCTGCTGTTAAGGCTGTGGGGGTCCAACACTACCAGAATGTGGACATATAAAGGTTAAAATATAGGGCAGTTGGCAAGTTGATTAATTAGCATCCATGTCATGCCAAATTATCCTTTCCATTAATTTTTGCATTTAATTATTTACTATGCCTCTTAGTAAATGATAAACTTCTTGCATTTCAACAAGTCTAAATCAAAGGATTCAACAAGTCTGTTCAAGAGATTTTTAAAAATAGGTTATACTTTTAAACAAGTGATGTGGATTTGCGTAAGCTTAACATTTTATCTCTTATGATAGATATAATTTTATAGAACTGCAAATAACACTATAGTCAAGTTCTCTGCTGACTTCAGTATTCTATCACTAAGAAAAATCCTATTTGGATCTCATTATTCTGATTTAGGATTATTCAGGTGGGTAGAATAAATTGGAGACAAATATAATCTAAGAGAATAAAGTATTTTTACCTGCTTTAGATACTTTTATATGTTACTAAGTACCTCCTATGTGCCAAACTCTGTTTTGGGCAGTTCAAATGCTGTATTATAGTTAATCCTCACAGTTACAGTTCTTATCACTAGTCCCTGCTTTATTTTTATTTTTCCATAGCACTATTATCATCATCTAATATGCTTCGTATTTTTCTTAATGTCTCTCTCTCTCTCTTTTTTTCACCAGCCTACTCCCCTGTTAGGGATTTTTATGTTTTGTTTATTGCTATGTCCACAATTCCTTGAATAGTGCCTTGTTCATAATAAATACTTAGTAAATATTTTTGGATGAATTAATGGCCATGTGAGGCTGGTATTATGTTCTTCAATTTATAAATGAAGAGAGATTAAGGAAGTAAAAGAGAATGTGAAAATGGTTCTAGGTGATCCACCTACTCATCTAAACATTCATCTACTCAATAAATGACTTTAAAGCCCATGATATTTCCAATATACCACTCTACCTTCAATGCTATACTATATAAAATATATACTTCAATACTATATAAAAAATCAGCATGATTATGACAATTTTTATCCATTCATTATAAGAAATTTACCAAGTATTGGTGTTAGTTCAGTAGTTCTTTTCTATTTATTAATTGGTAGATTATTACTTTCATGACATTTTTATGATTTCCAATCAATTTTGAATAAACAGGGAACAGGGAATATCTGGTAAAAAACATCTATTACATATCTCTCTTTTTTCTTTTTCTTTTTTTTTTTAAGATTATTTATTTATTTGACAGAGAGAGATCACAAGTAGGCAGAGAGGCAGGCAGAGAGAGAGGGAGAAGCAGGCTCTGATGTGGGCCTGGATCCCAGGACCCTGAGGTCATGACCTGAGCTGAAGGCAGAGGCTTTAACCCACTGAGCCACCCAGGCGCCCTATCTCTCCTCTTTTTGTAAATTTGCATTCCCATTGGACTCACTTGGGGAGCTTTAACAATTAATGAAGTCTGTGTCTCACCCCCAGAGATTGTGGTTTACTTGTTCTGTTGGTGTGGCCTGGATTTTCACATTTTTAGAAGATCTCCAGGAGGGACTTTGCTTCAGGTAAAGGTAAAGTGGCAAGGACCAAATATACTCTATTGCCTTAAATAAGAAACACACGAAATATACAAAACAACTTTTTAAATTATATTGGATAGTAGGCAAGAAAAGACAGTAATTCCCAAGAGTTGGGAATCAAATGAGGTGAGTCCTATGATGGCACTAGCATATAGTTTGAAAGTATATCTAGGCCATAGCGCAAGGGCAGAGAATACAGGCAGAGCTTGGCAAATTTCCTAAGTTTAACAATCAGCGCTAAGAGTCTGCTGAAACCAAAACAGAATCCACAGGACAGACTGTAGGATAGGAGAACTCCAAAGACCTTTATGGGATCCCTCTTGACGGTTCAGCAGAGATCTGATTAGCACATGCATCCAAGGAAACTATACCAGAGCCTGGGGGCTGGGGTGGGGGCGGGGAGACACACCTGAAAAGATTAGAGGAAACAGGGTCTAGTATTTATACAGGAGTGAGAATAGTGCCTGTTCTGACATCTAACAGATGGACTGGAAAACCTTCTGATTTGCAGGGCATTTGATAGAATTCTCAGAAAGTTTTTGCTTCAGTGGTGAGGAAAAATTAATCCTAGACTAGTGTTCAAATCTTCCCTCACATATCTTGAAAGCAAGACCCAAAAGGATCAAATTATTTCCAAGTAACTTAGTTATATCCTAGAACAAAGCTCAAGAATATTTATAGGAATACAAAAACATCCAGCACCCAACAAGATAAAATTCACAGTCTGGCATCTAATAAAAAATTAACAGATGTACAAAGAGGTAGGAAAATATGACCAATAATGTGATAAACTTATCAACTGAAAATAAAATTGACACAAATATTACAATTACAGAAGGACATTAAAACAATTATTATATCTATGTTCAAAAAATTAAATAGATGGAAGATGTCCAAAATAGATCAGAATTCTACTGAAGACACACAATAGAAACTATCCAAAGTGAAACACAGAGAACAAAGAGAAATTTTTTAAAAAATGAAGCATATTGGTAAATTATGAGAAAACTTTAAGAAGTCTGATACATGTGTAATTGGAGTGCCCGAAAGGTAGATAGGAAGTTGGGGGTGGGGGGTGGGGGAAGAATTATATTTAAGTAGTAATATCCAAAATTTTTCCTAATATAATGATAACTCAAAACACACAATCCAAAGAGGCTCAAGAAGCTTGAAGAAGTAACATGGGTACATCATAATCACATTGCTCAAAAGTATGATGAAGCGAAAATATTGAAAGCAACCAGGGAAGTAAGGACTTTACACAAAAGGAACAAAAATAAGGATGACAACAGATTTTTTCTCAGGAACAAAGTAAATAGAAAAAAAAAAAGGCGAGGAGACAGTGGAGCACCATTATTGAAGTACAGAAAGAAAACATGTCTGTCAACCTAGAATCCTTCACTTAACAAAAATATCTTTAAAAAAATAAAAGTAAAATGAAGACATATTCAGATATATGAAAGCTGAAAGAATTCACCATCAGCAAACTGTACTACAAATATGTTAAAGGAAGTCCTTCAGGTAGAAGGAAGATTAGATGTCAATCTGGATCCACACAAAGGAATGAAGAACAGTGGGAATGGTAACTACAAGCAAGGATAAGTAGATCAAATTTTTTCCTATTATTTACATCTTTTAGAAAATAATTGTTTAAACAAAACAGCAACAATATAATGTCAGATTTATGTAAAAGGAAAATGTTTTGACAATGGCACAAAGGTGGGAAGGGAGAACTGGAAATATACTATTATAAGTCTTAAGTATACTTGAAGTGGTATCGTATCATTTGCCTAGTAAATTGCAGTAAGTTAAAAATACTAGTCAAAAGAAAAACTGGAATAACTACGTTAATATCACAGATCTCAGAGCAAAGAACTTACTATGGATAAAAGAGATCATACTGAAGCAGGCATACTGCATTACACTGCACATTGCTTTGTTGTGACTTATAGAGACTGCATTTTTTACACGTTGAAGATTCAAGACTTCAGTGGAGGAAGTAACTGCAGATGTGGCAGAAATTACAAGAGAACTAGTGTTAGAAGTGGAGCCTGAAGACATGATTGAATTGCCGCTAGCTCATGATAAAACTTTAATGGGTGAGGAGGTGCTTCTTGGGGATGATCAAAGAAAGTGGTTTCTTGAGATGGAATCTACTCCTGGTGAGGAGGCCGTGAAGGTTGGTGAAATGACAACAAAGGATTTAGAATATTACATAAACTTGGTTGATAAAGCAGTAGTAACAGTTTGAGAGTATTGATTCCAACTCTGAAATAAGTTCTGCTGTGGGTAAAATGCTATCAAATAGCATCATGTGCACCAGAGAAATCATTTGTGAAAGGGAGAGTCAGTCCACATGGCAAAGTTCATTGTTGTCTTATTTGAAGAAATTGTCACAGTCATCCCAGTCTTCAGCACTGCCACCCTGATCAGTGAGCAGCCATCAACAATGAGGCAAGACCCTCTACCAGCAAAAAGATTACCACTTGCTGAAAGCTCAGATGGGATTAGCATTTTTTTAACAGTGAAGTATTTTTTAGTTAAGGCATATATATTGTTTTCTTAAGACATAATGCTATTGTACACCTAATAGACTACAGTGTAGTATAAACATAACTTTTATATGTACCAGGAAACCAAAAAATTCATTTGACTTGCTTTATTGCAATATTTATGTTATTGTGGTGGCCTGGAACTGAATCCACAGTCTCTCTGAGGTATGCCTGTAAAGGGTTTACTTCAGCAGGAGAACATACAGTCCTACATACTATGTGCTTAATAGACATTCAGAGTACAGTACATGAAGCAAAACTGACAGAACTTTAAGGAGAAATAGAAAAACAAACAATTATAGTTGGAGATTTCACTATTCCTCGCTCAAAAACTGATAGAACAAGTAGACAGACCACGAATAAAAATATAGAAGATATAAGCAACTCTGTTAACCAGCTTCACCCAACTGACATTTATAAAAGTCTCTGTCCTACATCAGCAGAATGTACTTTCTTTTCAAGTGCACACAGAACATTTACTAAGATAGACCTTTACCCTGTGCCAAAAAACAGGTCCCAATACATTCAAAGACCCTCAAGTCATACAAAGTATGTTCTCTGACCACATGGAATTATATTAGAAAGCAGTAGTAATAGGAAGATAACTGGAAAATTCCCAAACATTTGGAAACTAAATAACATATGTCTAAATAACCCAAGGGTCATGGGAGATATCAAAAAGGAAATTAGATAATATCTTGAACTGAATGAAAATGAAAATATAGCCCATAAAAACTTGTAGGATGCTGCTAAAACATAGAGGAAAACATGAAAAAAGATATTTCATTTTTATACAGTTTTAGAAAATGCAAACGAATCTGTAGGAACAGAAATCATATTAGTGGTTTCCTTGGTCAGACTTGTTGGGGTGGGGGCCAGGAACTTGAGGAAACTTTTGTCAGTGTCAGGTATGTTTGTTACTTTACTTGTGGTAGTGGTGTCACTGGTCACATAAACCCAAACTGGTCAAATTGTACACTTTAAATATGTATATTTAATTGTATACTAAATTATACCTCAATTTGGTTTTAAGAGTCCCAGGCGACTCGAGTGGAATTGGGACGAATTTGAGGAGTCAAGACAAAGTTGGGAAACACTGCTTCAGTCCCTCAAATCCCTGGTCCCACCATACAGAGACGACCTATTCTAGACAGTTTCCTGTTCTGAAACTGGAACATTCCAGAATATTATGCATATACAGATATATATAGTCCTTGTTTTAAATTCGCAAATGGTAGCATACTTTGTACCTATATATCTTCTGTACTTTTTTCACTTACTGTATCTTAGAGTTCTTTCCATATCAATAAATATGGAATGGTTTTACTTTTTAAGCTAGCTGTATGTTAATCTATTGGATATGGATCCCAGTCATTTCGACTACATGAATTTGGTACTGTATGGTTATTTTAAAACTCCCTGGAAACGGAGATGTAACTTGAATAGTTGCTACAATAAACTTTTAAGCTTACCCTTAAGTCCTCACTTGCAAGCTACACAATATGACAAAATGCTTTCATTTTTGAGTATATAAGTTTTCTAGAAGGCCAGATTCACTATGTTAGTATTTTTTCACCAATAAATTTATCTATCTATGTGAAATGTTGACAAGTGTTACATTTTGAAAAGCTATTGTGACATCTTATTTGCTTTCCTTGTCCCCTCAATGTGAACTTTGGTGTTTGATTTGTTCTTCATTCAACACACAATTTTTCAATTGTAATTCTTTTTTCTGTCCTTGTATAGTCAATTCAACGTTGATCTTTAGGCCACAGCTATTCTAGAGATGTATACTATGTAAGCCTGTAACCTGCTATCAACTTGCCTTTTTGGCAAAGAATTCTTTGGCTAAATTCTTGCTGGCTTCCCCCACACCCCCCAAAACAGCAGCTGGTCGAATGGGCCAATACCAAAACAATTCTTGTTTTTAAAGTTAACTTGCATTCTTTAGTTGTTAGACTATGTTTCAACAGGAAGACCATTTTCAAAGTTAACGGACCAGTTTATTTGGGGGCCTCAATTTCCTAATGGCTATTTTATGTGTCCTTCACAGGTTTTCTGTAATTTTCAGTCTTAAAGCAACAGGAATCTCAAAGTGTACATGATCCCAACTACCCATATTTTCATATACTTTGTGCTCTTGCTGGGTTTACTAGTGAACGTTGAGTCTTTTTATGACTGATGACATTCTGAACTTCTGGCTAGCATTTCCTCACATGTTGAGTAAGTGCAGTTCGTATCAGTCAAGTCTTTGTTTTATATTCATTAGCCGATGAAGTCAGAAGAGTCATTGCAGCTCCTCGGGATTTTCACTCACTCGTTTTTCAAATCATTAAGCTCTACATTCCTACAGTCTGGTTTCATAGCTCCTTGTTCACCTCTTTGTCCTCCATGTTGTGGGATTTCCAAGGATTGTCCCTATCCTATCCAGTTACGTCTGCTTGTATTTGCATGCCGGAGGTCATGTTTCTGAGGAGTCTATAGTGGCATAAATGTACATGTTTTGAATGTCATCTTTCCCTGAAGTGGGAGTCTTTTTTTGGCTGAGAAAATGGTTTCACTGACTAGTAAATTATCTTTCAGACCCATCTCCATCCCCAAGTACTTTTTAGTCTATTCAGGATGTGTCCTCCTCTAACCTAGGGAAAGTGTGGAAAGCCTGATCCAGAAGCATTCCTATGCCCGCTCCCCCATCCGCACCTACGGAGGAGAAGAGGATGTGCTGGGGGATGAGGTCCAGACGACACAGAATCGAGGTAAGACAGCTTCGGGGCTACGTAACTGCTGGGAGCGAGAGCACCCAGAACGAGAAAGAAAGGTAGGTGATGAGACTTGTAGTTCTCAGGGTGCAGTCTGCCCCAAAAGTACTTCAGGAGTCTCTTGAGGAAGGACAGCTCCTGAGGTTGATTTTCATACAGCTCATTATTTTGCTTCGGAGTCTTAAATGATTATTCTACCTGATGGTTTCCTGTGATTTTCTAGTGAAAGGACATCAAGCCTGAGTCAGGGCTCAGAGTTACTTGTCTGTGATCTACCACCAAAGAGCAGTTGGACTCTGGGTGTAGTAGTCCTTTAGTCTTTCTGAACCCCAATTTTATAATCTGAAAATCAGGGACTCTATCTGTTCCTCTTATAAGATATTCCAGAAATATCGTTATCAGAATCGATGACTAAAATGGAAAACACTTTTATTTTGTTTTACTTTACTTTTTTAAAGTTTTTTTTTAAAGTTTTTTTTTTTTAAAGTTTTGAGAGCTCACACGTGCATGAGCAGGGGTGGGAAGGGACAGAGGGAGAGGGAGAAGCAAACTCCCCACTGAGTGGGGAGCCTAATGTGGGGTTCAGTGTAGGACCCTGGGATCATGACCTGAACCAAAGGCATATGCTTACCCACTGAGTCGCCCAGATGCCCCAGAAGACACTTTCTAGAAGAAGATTCTCCTAGTGAAGGGCATTATGTACAAGCAGTGGCCCCAGTGTTTCTGAGGAGTCTATAGTGGCATAAATGTACATGTTTTGAATGTCATCTTTCCCTGAAGTGGGAGTCTTTTTTTGGCTGAGAAAATGGTTTTACTGACTAGTAAATTATCTTTCAGACCCATCTCCATCCCCAAGTACTTTTTAGTCTACTATCACCCCAGTGGTGACAGTAGGGGAATACTGAGGAGTTCCTCTGTCCCAAAGACTCACAGAGGAGCACTTTGCACCTGGGAGTCCAGAGGGTGCCTAGCCCTGGGCACAGGGGTGTTCATGTGGGGACAGAGCCCTCTGTCATATTTTTATGTTCTTTATATGGAATAGCATAATCTGTCAAAATATAGGACATAGCTTAGCACTAAATCCAAATGGACTACTAGTAATTAATTATACAGTTGGAAAATTCAGCGTCAACTTTTGTTTAAACTGGTGGATGCTGTGATATAAGAAAAACGTACTCTTACAACTTGTCAAATATTTAATAAAGAATTTTGGAAGCTAATAAAAGAAAAACATTCTGGGGGGTTTTCACAATGCCTTTAGTAACTAGTAACTTTGTTGAGACTTATATGTCCAGCCTTCCTTACAGGGATGTTGTAGAGGTCAGGACAGATGCCAGCTATCTGGAGCTCCTTTAAAGGGAATCCAGTTATCACTTCCAGGCAGGGTTCTAGTGTTTTGGCCATTCTCTGGGCATATGTAGGCCATCAGATGAGTTAAGTCTTTTTCTATTTAGTAAATTTTCTCTTCCATGTATGGTATAAATGATATCTTACCTGGAAAGGTAGCTGTGACTCATGGTTGACATGTTGTCTTTTTAAATTGTAGATCTACTATATATTTAAAAAAATAAACCAATCCTTACAGATTATGTAATTCTTGATTTGCACACTGAAATAGAGTTTCTAGTCTAATGAGTTGTTTTTCCCTTCAGGCTCAGCCTTTACAACGTCCGATAACTTGTCTCTCAGCTCCTGGGTGTCATCTTCATCCAGTTTTCCCGGATTTCAGCACCCCCAGTCCCTGACGGCACTTGGCACCAGCACAGCATCCATAGCAACACCCATTCCTCACCCTATACAGGGGTCGTTGCCACCCTACAGCCGACTTGGGATGCCTCTGACACCATCAGCTATTGCCAGCTCGATGCAAGGGAGTGGCCCGACCTTCCCCTCATTCCACATGCCCCGGTACCATCACTACTTTCAGCAGGGGCCCTATGCTGCTATCCAAGGACTGCGCCATTCCTCTGCTGTGATGACACCATTTGTATGACTCTTCTAAACCTAGGAGAATCCAGATCTAGAATGTGCAAATGGGTATGGAAATATGGGGAAGGGCTGGGTGGGTGGGATGTCAGGTGTTAGAGCAGGAGCTCTCCAGGAGACGTGGGACCTATTAAAGAGGAGAGCTGGACTCACAATAAAACCTACCGCTGAGGGAGTGCACCACAGACTGGGAGTCATGTATAGTTCGGGGACAGCTTGTGCGTTTGAGAAAGAATCAGTATAGACTTAGCCAGCCTAAGTCCTGCAACCAATAGTATACTAACTTATCCAGGAAATTTAATAACACAAGGCAGATGACTCTTAAGGTGCATTTTACCTAGCAGTTAAAAATGCTGTGTCAATGCAGTAATGTATAAAATCAATGTGTAGATATGGTTTTCTTTCTGCTTTCCACAGGTTAAAAGAATCTTCAAAGAGGCAATATATATATAACATACTGACCGTAATGAATAGTGACTAACTTAAGTCCATTTTTCCCTGTAGCAAATGAGAGCCAATAGAGAAATATTTATAGTGTTGTAGCTTAAGCATGTTTAGTTTTCCTTTGTATTAGTTTGCTGGAGAAGGGGCTGAGACAATGCTGAAGCACCCTATTTTGTGGATGAATAGGTGGTATTTTGGTGGATGACTTTACAAACTTCTTTTTGTATTACTGAAGGGCCAGTACCTGACAAACTCTTTTTTCCCAGTCTTGTCTTCTTTCTTCCTAATTCTCTTTCTTGCAATTACTTGCCATTTGTGTAGAAAGAACCTATACACAATTTTGAAGAAAGGGGCTCTATGTGTTACATCGTAAAACTGAGGTTTTATTCTTCTGGGCTGCATTCTAAGTGCACTACTGACTTACTTACTGAGGAACACCTCTAAAGTCTCTGTGTGATGACACGTGAGACTTTCAGTCTGCAATAACAAGATGGTTGCCGTGTTCTGAAGAGAATTTCTCTGCCATGGGTACCAAAGGCCCCTTCATTTTTACTTTAGGTTTGGGAGATCTTTTGGATGGTAAAATGCCCTTGGGCCAAATTCTCATTTTTGGTGAATCTGCTTTGTTATTAGATTAGCTGTTACCACTGACTGACAAGGATTTGTGAATGACCATTCTGAATGCCCATATAGCCACCATTTAACCTATGCTTACAAGGACTTATGTATCCCTATATCTGGTTTGTCCTTCTTTCTTACTGTTCCATTCAGTGACTCCTTTACCATCTTTCTAGTCCATTACATGAAATCGTATGTCAACCCAATGATCCCCTGACTAAAACACTGGCAGTGCTTGTAGATCAATATAAAGCATTTACCCTCTTTATTTTGCATTCTTAATGTCTTCCTTTAGTGTTTAGTAATTAATTATATTTTAGCTATACATAATCTCTATATTTGGGGGGCAACATATATCTAAGCATTTACAGGCAAGGTAGTATAGCTGGCATTTTGCAACAGTCTGTTTCCCAAGAAGAGAAATTTAGTAAAGTTTATAGTCCTTCAACGTTAGATATAATACATTCTAGCTATGAGATATAACCTGTCTTCTTTACAGTGTTCCCCAAAACTTTATTTTAACCTAATTAAAATTTTGTATCTACTTTGTTCTGACTGTAAAAGTATTGAACCTGTTAAAAGAGATAGAAAATATCACTGCTGAGAGTAGAGGTGGGAGTAAATGCAATATACTTACCACATCAGAAGGCATGGAATTTTATTTGGTTGTTCTACTAGGCTTTTCCATATCAAATGCTTTTCTGGGGCATTTCTAGTCTATGAGACAAGGCATAATGGCATAGCCTGTCTACGTGAGGCAATGTTGCTGGACTTTGCAATTGTTTTTCTCCACTGTGTCCCATAGTTTACCTATGGAGAAGCATGGGCTATGCCAGCCAAGCATCTCAAAGTCCTATGGCAGACACTGTAGGCTAATTTCTAACTTCTTGCATGTTATGCTGTAGTATCCACAAGTAGTTTGTTTTCAAACACAGCATAAATAATGCGTTTCTTTAAAAAAGCAGCTATGAGTAATGTTTAAATTACCATAGAGATTAGGATATGGATTTGATACTTAATAGTTGGCCTGTTGCCATTGCTCCTTTCAGTACACAGTACTGCTGCTTAGGCAGGAATAACAAAACTAGATTCTATTTAACATGATGCTACTCGAAATTACTGGTCTACTGAAGTGAATCTGTATCTGAATTTTCTTTTAGATGAGAATGAAAGGATCATTTTAATACCACTTATACATTTTCCCCAATTGATGTGTCTTAAAGTAGGTTTGTATGGTTTTGTTAAATATGGTTTTACACCAGTGTTTCCTGACTTCATAACTTGATTTTGTAATTAAGCAATATAAGGCTAAAAATAAGTAGAGTGCTTACAGAAAAGCAAAGATTAAGATACCAAAGCATGCTCTTCAGAAATAACACCTGAAATTCTAAATTGGACATATTCTTGAAGTATCTGGCATTATTTGAACCAGAAATAAAAAGCACAAAGTACACGGAGCTTTACCTGATCAAAGCCATCCTAGCCATGAGAACCAAGGGTAGAAATATACTCCAACCTGGGTCTTTCTAAGCTATTCTAGTTGTTAATTCTTTAACTCTTTGGATATTTAATATTTTAAAGTCTAAAGTCTATCCTACCAAAAATAATTGCAAGAACTGGATAGTGGGAAAGCCAATTGAATAATTAAGAGCATGAGTTACAGTATATTTGGAATAAATTCAAGGTTTTCCCCAAGGTACATTACAGTATCAAAATGCATGGCTAATGTGCAGTGCTGCCCGCCTTTCCAGAACTGCTTTATCTAACCTGAAGGGATTAATTCATATCTTAGTAGGTTCTGCAGACCTGATTTGTTTTTAAAACACGTATCATTAATGTTGAGTAAGTTGTTATTTCTTTTACTTCTTTTTCAAGTCTTCCCCCCCGCTTCTGTCCACTCTTAGCAGTATATAGGGGTAAAGTATATCCAGCTGGTGTCTAATAGATCAGAAATTATTAGGCTACAGTCCTATATTAATGAATTTAGGTTGCACTGTGGGTCCTTTTGAGTTTCTAACAAAGAGCTGTTATTCCTAGTAGATGGGCACCGAATGGGAGGTGTTAAAATGATACTAAGAAAAAGCCTGTGTAGAGCTATACAATAGAAGTTACATTAGCTTCTGGGGTATTCCAAGATCTCTCCTCGCTCACTCTCATCCACATCTGTTACCACACTTCTCCAGCC
The DNA here is from genome assembly GCA_002007465.1 of Ailurus styani. NCBI lineage: Eukaryota > Metazoa > Chordata > Mammalia > Carnivora > Ailuridae > Ailurus > Ailurus styani. The sequence continues at coordinate 309,873 of LNAC01000397.1, read as the reverse complement.
ACAACATTCCCAGCCCTCCATGCAAAAAAAGGAAAAAGACACCCTCCAAATGCCGCCAAAAAAGTAGTTTGGGAAGAAAAGGATCCCCATTCCCATAATACCTATGAATTTTTCGGAGAGAGGTTATTTCAGAGAGAGGTTATGAATTATTCAGAGAGAGGGTATTTAACCCATTTCTAAATTTCATGTTAGCTTTTCAGGCTGTCTTGCTAATATTTAAGCTGAATTTTTTTCTATTAAGAAAAATGAGCTTCGAATAAAATGGATAGAATGAATTTATCACCCCATTAAATATGCAGTCAAACTTAGCCATGACTTAACAAGTAAAGTTCCAAAAACTCAGTTATGTAATGTGCACGGTCCCATATTGCAAGAAAAACAATATTTTTATTCAGTCTTCATTGACTAAGGAAACTATTTACATTAATAAACATGTATGGAATTGATAATCATTACAAACAAAACAATATCATACCCTAGTCTAGAAAGAAAGCAAGCACGAGATACAGAAAAGATTTTCAGCTGACTCGTTTAGACAGCTTGGGTGGAAGAATGGATTTTACATGTATTTATATTATTTCAGAATGCAAGGATTTTCTGTAAACAAGCCAAGGGAAGGTTACAGATTCTTAAAACTTTAGAAAACCATAAAATAATTTCTTCCCTAATATTCCATGCCAGTTATAAAATATTCTAATAATTATCTTTCTTCAGCATGCTTAAATATGAAAAGGTTTATTTATAAATATTTGATAGGCAAATAATCCATAAGTATTTTCTGGACCTTCTTTCTCTGTCCCTCCCTCAATTCTAATCCCTTCCCCTGGTAATAACAAAATAAAAACATTGGTAAAATAATACATCTGGACAAAAAATACAAATTGTTGTATTTTACTTCTGATACATTAAAATATGTATTCATTTTTTTCTTATTTTCAGAAACATAAAAGAATGTCTTTTATTTCCTAAAGGATAAAATTGGATATAGCCTCTTTAGTAGACTCTATCACAGTTCTATCGTTTGCTGTGTTCATTTGCTTAATGAATTGCGTGAGAACAGTCACTGTGATGAAGTGTGTGTGCTGGGGGTGGGGGGAAGGGCATGGGAAATGTTTTATGAAAAAAGAAGTTATAAGCCTAATACTATGAAGTAACATCTAATGAAGTTCTTTTTAAGTGCAATATATTTATTTCTGCCAGAAATGTATTATCAACATTATGTAATATTTGAAGCATTACATGTTATTTGTAAACAGCTTAAAATTATATATTACCCAAAATTGTACAGAAGTACACATGTGTGGATATTAATTGCTTTCATTAAAAATGGTGTGTTTTGATATATATGCACACATTTACACCTTTCATTATCTTACACACTTGCTTCATGACTTTTGGTACCTGTTTGCTCACCTGGAAAAAAAAAATGCATTAGGTAAGATTAGGGGTCATAGCTGGCCACTCCCAGGCCAGACACAGCCAATGAGATTACTATACAGAGTTTGTTTTTTATCTTTAATTGTATTTGGAAGCCTACAGAGAAGACACTTCTCTCAAGTCCCCAATGGTTCCCATTCTCCTACACCTAATCCCCTTCACTCATTTACTCCACCTGATGAACTCTTAGAATCATGGGACTTTGCACCTCTCTGTATGGAATGATACTGAAGACTCCATAAAGCTTAAAGAACTACCTCTCATTCCAGCCCTGAACTCTTGGATGTGCTGTAATGGTATTACACAAAGCAGGCTGATACAAAATAAGATTAGCCAAATTCAAAGTCTTAATCCTTCTGCATGACAGTCCTTGAGAATATTTGATGTTATCATACCTTCTGCTTTCAAAGCCTGCTCTATTCTCCTTAATTTTTTTGTGCATGCCCAATACCAACCTTTAAAAAGTCTTTTATTTGGAATAATTCTGAGCTGACAGAAAAGTTGCAAGGATAGTATAAAAAAACACTGTATACTCTTTACCCAGATTCATCCATCGTGAACTTCCCCATTTGATTTATCATTTGCATTCACACTGAGGTAGTGTATATACCACCCGTCCCCACCACGTAATATATACAAATTGTTTTCCACCTTTTGAGAGTAAGCTTCACATACCATGCTTCACTATCCCTAAGTAATTCCAAGTGGACTTCCTAAAACCTAGATGATTCCATTAAATAGCCACAGGAGAGTTAGAAAGTTGGGGAAACTTAACAATGGTAAAATGCCATGATCTACCATCTGTATTCCAATTTTGTCAAATGACCCAGTGATGTCTTTTGTGGACTATTTCTTCCTTCAGTACAGATCCAGTGCAGGAGCACATGTTGCTTGTAGTTATCATGTTTCTTCAGTCCTTTAAGCTGGTACAGTTCCTCGGCCTGTCTCTTTCATGGCAAAAAATTCCTGCTTTTCAATGTTTTATGATTTATTACCAATCTTAGTTATCTTAATGCTCAAATCAGCCCAGATTTGGTCATCAGGAGCCCCTTACATTGACTCCTGTGTCCTTTTGACATGCCCTAATTGATTTTCTGTTTGTTTGTTTTTGCACTTTAGTTTCTGGCACAACACGCTGTTTGAGGCTCATCTTGTACCTTTTCTGGAACCAGCCATTTCTCCAAGGAATCCAGATTCTTTTTAGTTGAGGAAATATATTAGAAACCAAAATCTGGGTGCCAGATGTGCTTATTGGCGTATGTTTGTGTCTAGGCCCTTTCAGCTAACAGAATTGGGAATGTATATATGTATAAACACACATACACAGACGTGTGTGAGTGTGAGTGTGTGTGTGTGTGTATGTGTGTACAGGGTGTATAAGACATTATGAGTTTATGCTGTTATTTCCAATTCCAGTGCACTCCCACAGGGGACTTCTTCCCTTGCTTTTGCCCCATTCCATATCTGTATGTGCCTTCTCCCTCAGGGAGAACTCTGGCTCCCAACAGCAACATATTTACTCAATTCTACCATATACCCCAAGTAATTTCATAATGCGTCACTCATAAAACTGCAATAGACAAACCTAAAAAGAGTTCAAATTTTGTTGTTCCCTGCCACCCCACCCCAACTAAGGGAACACAATCAAATCACATATTTAGCAGTTACTTAGATTAGTTTCTTTTTTATCCTCCTGTACAGTTATGTCACTTGTTCACAATACAACTGGGTTCACTTATTTAGTTTCTAAAAGGTTTTTTTTAAATAATAAACATTTATTATTTATTTAAACATTTATTTATTTATTTAGTAAGTAATAAGCTCTACACCCAACATAGGGGGCTTGAATTCATGACCCCAAGTTCAAGAGTCACATGTTTACCAACGAAGCCAGCCAGTTGCTTACAATTTTAGGGATTTTTTTTTCCTTTTCATTCTTACTGATTTTTTAAAAGATGTAGAACATTAACATGCTTCCAAAAAAACCCTCATAGAACTTGTAAGAAATTATATCAAGGTTAAGGGATGCAAAATTAATATAAATAAGTAAATTGCTTTCCCACATATCAGAATGAACAATTGAAATTTGAAATTAAAAACATAACACCATTTATATCAGCACCCAGAAAGGGAAAAGAAAATACTGAGTATAAATATAATATGTACAAGATCTGTATGAGGAAAACTAAAAACTCTGATGAAAGAAATCAAAGATCTAAATAAATGGAGAGATATTCCATGTTTGTGGATAAGTAGATTCAATATTGTTAAAATGTCAGTTCTTTTCCCCTTGATCTGTAGATTCAGCATAATCCCAATCAAAATCCCAGCAACTCTTGTGGCTATCAACAAACTGACTCTATACGGAAAGGCAAGAGACCCAGAATAGCCAATAAAACACTGAAGAAGAACGAAGTTGGAGGCTGACCATACCTGACTTCAGAACTTACTGTGAAGCTAAAGTAATAAAGACAGCATGGTACTGGTGAAATAATAGACAAGTAGATTAACAAACAATAGAGAGTCAAGAAAATAAATCTTGTACCTTGGTGTTGGGAAAATGGTGCACTGCTTTGGAAAACAGCCTGGCAATTCATCAATAGGTTAAACATAGAGTTACCATATGGCCCAGAAATTCCACTCCTCGGGATACACCTAGGAGAAATGAAAACACATGTCCACACAAAAACTTGTACATGAATATTCACGGCAGCATTTTTCATAATAGCCAAAAAGTGGAAACAACCCAGACGTTTGTCAACTGGTGAATGGATAAAATCTGGCATATCTACACAATGGAATGTTTAGGTATAAAAGAAATGAAGTACTGATAAATAGTACAACATGGATGAACCCTGAAAACCTGGTAAAAGAAGCCAGACACAGAGAACCACGTATCATATGATTCCATTTATATGAAATATCTAGCTTAGGTATAGTCATAGAGATAGAAGGCAGATTAGTAGTTACCAGGGGCTGGAAGGAAGGAGGAATAAGAATTACTGCCAGTGGATATGGGGGTCTCTTTTGGGGTAGCGAAAACATGGAACTATTAGTGATGGTTGCACAACTTTGTGAATATACTCAAGTCACTGAATTCTACACTTTAAAAGAATGTCTTCTATGGTATATGAATTATACCTGTTATTTTAAAACATGATAGAAAAAAGCCATGCAGCAATTCTTTTATTTCCATTTTTAGTGCCCAACTTGTCAACTTTGAGGACTTACAGGGGAATAAATCTTAAATCCTTGTGAGTTAAGAGTGGGCATTCTAGAACCTTCTCCCTACCTCATTTTTTTAAATCTGTAAAAGGAAGATAATACTGCCTATTTGATAGCACTGTATGGCCTTAGACCCTCCATTTATATTTTTATCCTCTCTGGGTTTTTTTCCTAGAAAGAATCGTAACTAGTTCTTTGGGCTCCCTAGGGTGGGAAAAAGATGATATAAATAATTCCCTCTCTTCCCTGAGCCTTGATATGGCATTAACTTCTACCTTTTATAGAACATTTGCTGTACCTATGCACTTTATATACATTATTCAATCTATGCAACAGCCTCTGAGGTAGGAGCTAGTGTTATTTCCATTTGAGGTATGAAAAAGCTATGGTGTAGAGAAAACTAGTGCTCAGAATGTAGATCAGCGAGATAGTCAGGATTCAAATTCTGTCTGTACTCGTAATTGAGATACTGTGCTAACCCCTCAAATATTTCCAAATTTTAAGAAATTTTATGAAGGTCTATATTACCTTTACTGAACCCACATAAACAACCTTAATCAAGAAACAAAAGCTGCATAACCTAACAAATTTTCTCTTAGTAAATTATATAATTGTCACTGGTAAGTATCTCAAGAAGAGTTTTAGATTATGGCAAAGAATAGGAGGGAATTTATCATTTGGGGATGGGTCAATATCTATGTGAAAGCAGGACTCTGCTGCTCAAAGCAAGAGTCTGGTGGTTTTGATGTAAACACTTATCATTCACTTAGGGATATTTTTCCTTCTCCCTTATAGTCTAGTTCCAACTTAGTTCTGCTAGAGCACAGAAGTAATTAGAAAATAGGAACAACGAAGCCCACTATACCAAAAGACTGGACAACAAGTGTAGTCAGGGAGGAGCCAGAACAGAGACCAGGGATGGAACGGAGGCCAGGTTGGGCCTGGGGTGAACAGATTAGAGGGAGATAGGCTTAGCTCATCTGAACTGAACAAGTGTAACAACTGAAGTATGGGATGGGAATAAATTATGGGGTAGACCTCAGAGAGGAGGACCCTCAGGGTGGAATCCAAATGCAGCTGGACGCAAATGAGGAGAGAAGGGAAGCAGTGGTAAGAAGAGAGTTGGATACAGGGCACTGTATGACTCAAGAGGCATATTTTTCTTGCTATTTAAGTATGTATACAAATACTAATCAGAATCGAAGTCTTTGAATGAACTATGTCTGTATAAAGCTATCAAGGGCAAAGAGATTCCATTTCATCTAGTATAGGCTTGGTAACAACGGACCAGAGTATGGGTGGCAGAAGGAACTCCAGTTTTAAAAGGAGACTAAGCCACACATGGACAGAGAAAATAGACCAGAACGCCTAGAAATTCCAACTTATCATTGGTACCTTTCTCATGAGGATGAAAAGGCAGCTTCATGCAAAGTGCTACATACAGACGTGTTTACTTTCTAGCTGTATGCTTCTCCGCAACCTGGTGACTTTCCATTTTCTCCTATGAAGCAGCATCTGCATCCAACTAGAACTAAAGCAGGATCTATAAAGTAAATCAATAGCATCAAACATACTATTTAAAAAATGAATCAATCCAAGGTGTGTAACGGTTTCAGACTGAAGTAGTTGTTTTATATAATACACATGTGCAAAAACATTTCTTTTAGCGGAGGCAACCTGCCACAGAAGAATTTGAAAAGATCTTTTAACATATAAAAATGGACCAATTAGAAAACACATAGTCTTCTGAAGAAAAAAACAAACAAACAAACACATAGTCACCCAGAAGCACATACCTATAGTTACCCTATTTTTTTGGAAACAAAAAAGATACATGATTAAATAAAAAAGTTTTTGCATCTTTGCAAATTTATAGGAAGTCCTACAAAAATATAAGAAGAGTCCCATTTGGTTCACCCTTCTAAAACTTCAATTGAAATGAAGAAATGACTAAATAAAATGGCTCTAAAAGAATCTTGGATATGCAGTTCAATTAGAGTTGACATAATTACGAGATCCTAAAAACTCTGCTACCATCTTTGGAAGTATGTTATGGTGATAGGCTAGAGGTACACACTTTGACTCCAATTCCAACTCCTTGCACCATCGAAGGGAAAAAAAAAGTACTTTAATGTGTAAGAAACTGTGAAACAACACAGATAAAAACCCACCTTTTATGCAGAAGAGTATCAATTAAAGTGAAATTAGTTTGATAAGTTATTCAATTGTAGTGGAAAATTTAACCTTTTCAAAATGATGTTCACTGAACTACCTCTCTTTCCTGATCCATATAACCAAGCTAGATATAGATGTAACTTAGCTATCCACTTCAATTTATACCTATTTATGTAAGGTTAAAACATTTAAATTTTTTTTTTTTAAGATTTTATTTCTTTATTTGACACAGAGAGAGAGAGATCACAAGTAGGCAGAGAGGCAGAGAGAGAGGAGGAAGCAGGCTCCCTGCCGAGCAGAAAGCCCAATATGGGCCTTGATCCCAGGACCCTGAGATCATGACCTGAGCCGAAAGCAGAGGCTTTAACCCACTGAGCCACCCAGGTGCCCAAAACATTTAAATTTGATTAAAAAAATAATTCAATCAATTTAAGCAAAGTCATTATAATTTCAAAAACCAAATGTTGGCCATGAGTATCTTAATCATTTGATATATGAAATATGCAACATAATTATTTTCATGTGGGATTAAATTTGGAGTTTCCCTACATTTCATATTTAGTGAACTGATTTATTGCAAGAACAGTGATTTTTTTTTCTTTTTTAAAAAAATAGCACTGGGTGTGGTGCATAAACAATGAATCTTGGAACACTGAAAAAAAAAATTTTAAACTACCAAAATTTAAAAAATTCTGATTTACAAGTCATTATTGCCATCTGCTGGTTATTTTGTTTCACTGCATATTTTGGGTAAAAATTACCAACTGCTTTACTAAGAGACAAAGAAAAAACAGCTGAGTTTTAGATAACAGACTGAATTAGAAATCTCTATGTAAGAGAAATAATTTGCCAAATCATGAGGCATATTCACTTTAAATATGATACAATATGCAAGAATATATTGTGTTACATCATATTATAATGTGTTATTTGTCAGTTCATCATAGATAAGTATCAGGCATATTGATTTAAGATATTGTCACTAATAAGCATGCAGCTAAAATACAACTCAAATATCCGTTTGTTCGAAATAACTAAGTAAAATAAGTGACTGCTGTTGGAAGTTATAGAAAGATAAATATGTGCCATGGTTCTATTCAGCCATGTCTTCCCTCACATATATAAATCTACTCCTCTTAGTAAGAAAATGAATAATTATTCATGCAACTGTCTCTCAGTTTTTTTAAGTTAACTAATGAAACTAGAACTCATATTACTATCTATAACAGAACTATATAGAAATATAATTTAATGAAGAATCCAGTTTAGCAAAATACTAATTGTAAGTAATACTGACCAGTATACTTTTAATATGGTCAATCTAGAGCAAGATACAGGAACATTTGTTTAAATTAAACATGTATTTTGTTTTAGGTACTTAAGCATTTTTCAGATGATTAATATTAGAGTGGCTAAATTATTAGCTTAAGGTCACACAACAGTAATCTTCCATGTATGAGTCCACTATGTAAAAGTTTTAAAATGGAACCTGGCATATACTTACTTAGGTGTTTACTATATGCCTGAATCATATACATCCTGTTCTTATACCTTAAATACTATATCATGAGTATTTTTCAATATTATTAAGTTATTCATTCAAATGAATGAATTTGTCAATTCAGGGATGCTTCACTGCATGAATGTTCTATAATTTATTATTTGATGTTGAGATTATTTCTAATTTTCACCAGTAGAAATACAATGAACATTCTTATAAAAATTATTTTTTAAATGGAAAAAGTGACCAGATTAGTACTTTCAAGGGCTAAACCAAGGGTAAGAATATGCTTTATTCTGTTAGTACACTGAGTGATCCAAGAAGTGACTGGAAATTCCAGGAAGCAAACAAATTGACCAAAAAGTGTAACATAAGAAATGGGCAAAATAAACTGAAGGGAAGGAAACCAAAATCAGAACATTCAATTCAGAACTGTGCAGGAAAATGGCACTGAAAATGACATCTGGTCAACATTCCAGTAGCAGCCACTCCTTTCTTCCCACAAAAATGCCCACCCCTCATGAAAAAAACATAAAGTGTATAAAATCACTTAAATGAATAATATATTAACAAGGACCCTCAGATTATCTTAAAAATATTCAACAACATAAAGCTTAAAAGAAATATATCTATTAAAATCACAGAGAGTTTAAGGATAAACAGATTCATCAGGCAATCATCAATTTTTTTAAAAAAGCACACATAACCATATTAATCTCAGGTAGAGTAGGATGTAGAATTCAGCCAACTTGAAATGTCTATGGGAAAATATAAATTTCTCAAATTGACCCCAGAAGAAGTAGACAATGTAAATAGACCAATAATCATGAAGGAAACTGAAAGATTAAAGAAAAAATAAAAGGCTCCCAAATCGGATGTTCTAATACAAAAAGGTGCAAATCTACCCAGTTCATTTTATGAATCTAATATAACTCTAATAAAAAATAATATAGCATTCTACTTACTGTTCTCAAAAATATTAAAACACATAAAAATAAGGTATTTTGAGTTTGCATATTTATTCAATAATATATTTTTATCAGCCACCCCTTAAACACCTTTCATTTTAAACTCAGTTTTGGACAATTTATTAGCAGTTAAAACTTGGGCAAATTACTATAGATAGCCCTGACCCTGTTTTCTAATTTGTACAAAGTTACTGTATGAATTAAGTGAGACAATATTTTAAGCACCAAAACAAAACAAAACAAAGCCAGAAAACCCCACAGTGCCAGGAAGGTAGAAATGCTCCCTGAAAGAAACTTACAAAACAAATTAATAACAGTACTTATTGAGTTTAAATCAATAACGAAATGAATACTATGGTCAATAGTTGCTTTAGACCTTTAGAGCAGGGGGAATGTGGGCTGGGGCTTGGAAGGTGAAAGAATTCAGAAGGGCAGGGAGAAATGGATGAAAAAGTTAGGGGACTAGGGAATAGTTTTCGGGTTTGAGTAAAGGGATAGTTATGGAGTTTCATGCTCTCCAGGGAGCATAACTAAAACTCCTTCTAAACTCACTCAAAATTACTGGAAGATCTGTGTCCAGAGAAGTGGAAAATTAAGGTTGAAAAGGCAGATTGGGACAGATTATTGAAGGCACTGATGAGCAAACCAAGGAGTTTACATTTCATTTGTGGACTATGGGAACTATGAACATTTTTGAGGGATGTTATATCAGGAAAATTACTCTGACCATAATGAGCCACAGGTTATTAGATGGGGGAGGTGGGGATTAGGGAGTTCAAAACAAATTGCAAGTGAAGCACTGTGGACTCCAGCGGTGCCAGAGGACATGGAAAATGTCAATGAACCCTGTCCCTCTTTGCCAGCTGCTATGGCATCACGTATGGCTATGCAGTGACTGTGGGGCTGGGTAAGGTCTGGTTTAGGAAGGCGAGAGCACTGAGCACAATGATTCTATGCCCAAGGAATTCTGTTTTAGCAACATTGTTGGGACACATACTTTCACTTGTGAAAATTAATAAAGGGAAATCTCACATCAAATGGAGTCTATAGGCCAGAAGGGGGAGCTCCCTCACCGTACCAATGGAGGTGAACTACGGACCCCCAAAGAAGATTCATCAACTACAAAGAATCATCAATTACAAGCCCTAAGAAGATGTACATTTTACCTCCCACAAGAACTTCATTAAGCCAGCAACTCCGCCAATGAGAAATCCTCATCACTCTGCACTCTTTAATGTTCTCCAATGGAGGTTTGTTCAAAATAACCCCTCCCAACTGTCTCCTTTTCTTTGTTGTACTTGCCTATTCTTTTGCCCATAGCTTGCACGTCCTAAATTGCATTTCTCTGCTATTCCTCAATACACATTTTTTTCCCAATAAAATAACTTTCAATTTCAAGGTCCACATCCTTCAAGAATGGATTTATAAATGCCGCCATCCAAGGGGAAAGGAGGCATCAGCCAACTGTAGTGCCACCCCAAGGCCTTGAGGTTAGACTCACCTGGCTCAGCCTGTTCTGCCACATGTTGCCTATGGCCTTGGGCCAATCCCCCTGCGTAGGAGACACTTGATGTCCAATGCAAGGTGTTCATAGCAGGGGGTAAAGATGTTCCCAAGGTGGGAGGGGCACCCCTTTCTTCCCTCGCTCCCTGTCTACGGTTCTTTCTTTCAACTAAGATCTCTCTCCCTTTTAATTACTGCCACACGTTTTGGTAAAAATGACCTATTGGTAAAAATAACAAAGCTGAGCCTGAACGCGAAAAAAATAAGTTAAGTCAGAGAGCGACCCTCCGACTTCCCCGCGGGAGGGCCGGACCCTGCAGCCCAGCCCGGCACAAGGCGGCCGGCGCGAGACGCTGCGCGCGGGGATTTGCGCGGGGCGGTGCGCCGGCGCTGCGCGGGGGACGCTGCGCCCGGGGGATGCGCGTGACGCAGAGCCCTGGGGCCGAGCGCGTGGGCAGCGCGCCGAGACCGTGAGCGGCAAGCGTGGAGCACGCACGAGCGGACCAAGGCGGCCCGGCTCTCACGCCCCGCCCTCCAGGTCTCCCCGTCGTCATGACGACCGGGCGGCCCGCAACGGCGGCGGGGATGAGTCGTTGAGGCCGTGAGCCGAACGAGACCGCTGCGGACCTCGCCCGACTGGGCTGGGCCCGCGCCACAGAGACACCCAGCTCCATCCGAACAGGGACTATGAGAAAATGGTCGGGCGGACGAGGAATAAGCGCGAAACGGCTTCAGAGCCGGTGCACTCCACCCGCGCCACGCCGTCCAGGCGGCGGCGCCGGGCCACCGGAGCCGGGGAGCCGGAGATGGAGGAGCCGCAGGCGCAGGTGGAAAAGCCGCAGCCTCCTTTGCCCGTAGGCGAGGGGAACCTGCCGGGGGGCGCCCGGGGCTACTCGCCGCGGAGGACCCGAAATCTGAACGCGCAGAATTGCATGCAAATGGAGGTGGTCGCAAAGACCTTCCTTCTCGGCCGCTTCCAGTTCCTCAACTGTTTGCTGGAGCAGCTCCGAGACAAGGTGCAGCAGTTGCGGAGACGGCAGGTCAACAGTAGGACCTCTTTGGGCATAGGTGAGCAGAACAGGCCCCGAGAGCCCGAGAGCCCGTGGCAAGGCCAGAGGATGCCCTCTGAGCCTCGAGTGTCAGGTGGTTTGGGTGAGTCTTAAAGATCAGTTTAACAAACAAGCTTAGCCGTCCTAATGACGATGTCCAAGCTCGGGAAAATCTCTGACAAGAGTTCCAGCCCCCTTTGGTCTTGTTTTAAAACATTTTCCAGGGTTTGGGGGCGTTGTGATCACCCCTGTGGCATCAACTAAATGTCATTTTAGTCAGAGCAGCCATTTATCGCAGGTTTAAGAATGATGGGCAGACATGTTCCGTTTGCATTTTCAATAAAGCAGAAATAAAGTGTTGCTAATTAATTGAGAATCTTCAGTAGTGGAAATAAGATCAAATCAGACAATACTCATTTACTTTCATTTTGCTGTGGAACCCTACTGCCTAGATTGGGGGACTTTTCTTCTAGTTTAAGCACTTGAAAGATTTTTCTTTATTTATTACTTTCTTCGTTTTCTGTTCCTTAAGAGTTGATTTAAATGTTGTTGCTGTTTTATTAGAATCCAATTTAAGCCTAGTCCTTGGTCAGACTGGCTACTGATAGACGTTGAAATGAAGAGAAATGTCTACTAATGTTGAGTTGTGATTTCTTTTCATCATAAGTTGACTGCTGATGTTAAAGAAGAATGAGTCTCCACATTTGGGGTGTTACAAGTACTAGAGGAATAATAGATGGGAATTCATGCCTATATTTTATCAGATGTCTAACTGCAGCAATAGATAACATCCCCCATCCAGAATCAGCATGGTCTTGGATACCTGGCTGTTTTGCCATCCCAAACACAAGCTCCTGAGCGCCCATGTCTGGCACACCGAAGGCACTCAGTGAGTACTGTGTGAAATCATGACTGGATATGTTAAGTGCTCAGGGAGTTCAGAAGAGACTAATACTTTAGGATGGGAGGTGGAACTTGAGATCAGAGAAGACTTTGAAGAAAAGGTGGGATCAGAATTGTGACATTAAGGCTAACATTGGGATGTGTGAGGCAGAGAACAGGTATTAGAGGTCAGGAGAATGGCATAATTGAAGTAAAGGAGTGACAAAACCTGAAGGTAAAGTAAGGTGGAAAGGAAGGATACAAAAGGCGGAGGAAATGAGAAGTTCAAAAGGTTGGTGGGGACCAGCAGTGGAGAGTCTAATTCAAAACTTCATTTAAGGAATTTGAATTTAATTCTGTAGAAGGCACTGATTGATGCTTTATTTATTTATTTAAAATATTTTATTTATTTATTTATTTGACAGAGACACAGCAAGAGAGGGAACACCAGCAGGGGGAGTGGGAAACTGAGAAGCAGGCTTTCCCACAAAGAAGGGAGCCTAATGCGGGCTCCATCCCAGGACCCTGGGATCATGACCTGAGCCAAAGGCTTAACAACTGAGACACCCAGGCGCCCTGATTGATGCTTTAAGAAAAAATAATTTTTTAAGAAGATGAAATGCACTACATATTAAATTAACTATTTTAAAGTGAATAATTCTGTGGCATTTAGTGCATTCACAGTGTTAGCATTGAATAATTTTTAAATAGAGTAATATCATTAACAGTGGTTTGTAAAATAGACTGGAGATGGGAGGAAAAAAGAAGCAGAAAAGAATAATTGAATGCTGGAATCCAGGCAGTAGTGGTCTTAATGAATGTAGCAACAACAGGAATGGAGAAGAGAGGACAGAGGTGAGAGTCTTTGGAAGCATCTTGTGAGGGCTGGGTAGGTGGTGAGGTGGAAGGAAAGAGACAGAGAAAGTTTAGCAGCGAGGACTGTAGATTTGGGAATTATCCATGTAGAAGTGGATTGAAACTTGGAAGACTGATACTTCCAATGAGAGAAAAGTAGGCAAAACAGAGATATTTGGGAAAACCCCTTATACTTAGTTTTAAGAGATGAGAGGAAAAGGAAAAGCAAGAAAAGCATTTAAAACAGAGTGTTCAGAAGTGTGGAAGAACTGGAAGAGTTGGTGTAATAAAAGATGAAGAAGTCCAAGATCTGGTCGGATGCTACAGGGAGGCTTGAAAAACTAAGAGTTTAAAGAGGCCATTGATGTTGCTAACTAAAATGTCATTGGTCATTTTTTTAAAAAAGTTATAGGAACTTAGAAGAAAGAAGCTGGCTAAGAATTTTCATCAGCAAATGGGGAGGGGGGAAGAATATGTCATCATTTGATGGGCCTTTAGGTCCATGGAAATGTTTTAAGGCCTAGGAGAATTGAAGGCTGTAGAGAAGGATCTTGGGGGAGAGGGTGAGATTAGGTTCCAAGAAAGGAAATAGTTAATGGAGCAAAATCTTGGAATATTTGAGAAGGGTGGAATTAGAGGCACAAATTGAGAAGCTAACTGGAGAAGAGAAGAGATGCTTCCTTTGCTGAGATGGTAGGGAATAGAAAAACAAGGATTAGTATGTAGAGAAATGTTAAAGTGGATATAAGGGAAGTTGGGAGAGCTTACATCATATGATCTCTGTTTCAGTGAACTATGAGGCTAGGTCACTTTCAGAGGTGAGACTGACAGGATACAGGGGTCAGGAGACATGCTTTTTATCATATCTTTGGAAGAGGCTGTGATAAACATTTCGTGCATTTAGAATATTGGAATCATTACACTTTATCATTTTTTCAGGTGTGGAATGTGGGGTCGGGGAAGGAATGAAAGACACAAGAGTATTTTGAGGATTTCTGGAAGGCTAGATGGATTTAATAGGATATTTGATCTTTTCCCTTTCCTTAAACATCATTTTTAAGAGTGTTTTCCAGTACATGTAATTGTCTAGAGAGTAAGAATGAGAATAGAAATATGGTTGAAATAGGGTTCCTTTTGTATCTTAAAAGCTAGTGAAGCCTTATCAAAGGGGCATATGTTTCAATTTGAGAAAGAAGGTATAGGTTTAATTTCAAAGTGGTTCAGAGTATATTACATATCAGAAAGAGCTAACACATGTAGTGAGTATGTACTTTTTCTATAAAGAGCCAGGCAGTAAATATTTTAGACTTCACAGGCCACATACGGTCTCCATTGTTTATTCTTCTTCTTCCATATTTCTACAACCCTTTAAAAATGTGATAAGTATTTTTAGCTTGTGGACAGCACAGAAACAGACCATGGACTGTAGTTTGCTGACCATGGTCTTCTGAGGACTATTGGAGAGTAGTAGGAATGAGCCCAAGATCGTTAGGAATATGGAGAGCAAGAGCTGGAGAAGCATGATTGGGAATTTTTTTTTCAAAATTATAGTTTGACATTAATTTCTTTATCAATTCACATTTATTTTGTTAGTCAAGGTAATTTCTTGAATTTTTAGGAGGCAAAAGTTGATGGTTTGTTAAAACGACTTGCCAAGTGTATTTGGGACGTTCATAAGAAATACTATTATAAAATCTTGGAGGGGAGGGAGGACTTTAGGAATACCTGAGTAAATTCACTCCTCCGTGATAGTGACCAGAATACTTGGAAAATTGTCAGAATCAGCTTTTCAAAACTTTATAAGTAACAAAAGGTTTACAACACTCTAAAGAGCATGTATTAAAAAACACTACTGCAGTTGTGTAAGAACAGCGAGGTTTATGGCGTTTTAATTTGGCCTCGTCCTGTGCCCCTCCCAGTTTTATGGTATCCTTGAAAACAAGCAGCATCCCAGCCACCACAGGGGACAGACAATGTTAGGAGCTCCTCAGAAATCCATCTCCACACCCTTTGATAAAGCCTCACGCATAGCGTGCAGACTGGACAGTTCTAGAGGAATTTCCCAGGCCAGTAGTCTGGGAGCAATCAAAACTCCATATATAGGGGCTTTCGGGTGGGCTCCTGAGGAAGCGATTTCTTGCATTTAATAATTTCTGATGAGCACTGGGGAAGGTGGTTTAGGGTGGTTTCTGTAGATTAGAGTCACTTCTGAAAGGATTGAGCTGAGCACAGTGTATATATGTGCTTGTTTTAAAAAACTTATGTAAGGAAATAGAGAATAAGAGGAAGAAGAGAGAATAAACTGAAAATCCCAAGGTCAAAATCATTAATAATTTCATCACTTTTTTTTGCAAGTTATGTAAATGAAACCTAGTCTTCCAAGCTTCCCTTTGCTCCTTGAACTCCTCCTCCCCCCGCAGAGGTAAGCACTACTCATAATTTGTTTTATGTCAGTTTGTAAATTTTTCCTGTTTTATATAGATAGAATTAGCTAGACATCTTCCTTGTGTGTGATCTTTAGGAATATAAGGAAATGCATTTGAAATAGTTGTTTTAAAGGTATATTATAATAAATCAGCTTTTAATGACTTTTGGTTTTTGTTTTTCCAGCTGCCTTTGTGGGAGTTTTGCACTGGTAAGATTTGTTTCAGTTTTAAATAAATAAAAACATTTATTAAGAACTGACAATGCTGTTTGCATACAATAAAACCATAGCCTCATGCTATGTGTGTAGAATGTGTTTGTGCACCAGTTTACACATGTAATTTTTTTAAAAACCATATGTGAAGCAAAATTTATAAAATGGATATGTTAGGGGAATAGTGCTTAGGAATTAAAATATTTTTCTACTTTTCTAATGCTCACTTCTTTTAAATATAAAGAAGATCAATTAGAATAGCTGGGAAAGAAGGAGAACGAAGACAGCATTTAAGGAGTGATACATTTAAGGAGAAATTGCTTGTCCTCACCACCATTCTTCTCCAGAACTTTATTATCCCGAACAGAAACTATACCCATTAAACATTTAAAATTTCCAAAGAATTTACCACTTTTTTCTTTAATCTCTAGCTTTTCCTAGTGTACTTTGCATGTTTATTTCATCTTAAACTCTTATTTTACATTAAATGTGTGTTTTTAGTGACATAAACTTAGAGTAACACCTGTCAATTAGAAATCAGGTAGAAATGAAAAAAAAGACTCAGCTGTAGTAATACAGATTAAATGAGCCTTTCAGAGCATGTATACATGTACTTTATACAAGTCATCTATTTGTAAAAATTATAGGTAACATAATATTTTTCCTCTGATATATTTTCATTTCTACCTGAGGTCAGGAATTTTTACTTTTGGGAAGTGTAGGATCATATCCTTTTGGGACAGTGCTGTTCTGGCCATTTAGTTTGCAAGGAGATTTTGATTTTAGAACTAAGGCTGTTCTGGAAGAAACATTTCCGATAACTATTGGTACCCTGACATATATCTCACATGTGAATTGAGGTGAGTGGAAGACAGGATTGATATTTGGAATTTTGCTTTCTATTTATTTGGAAAGCATCTACTATGTAAATTTAGGGTAGCATAATTGCTGACTAATTTTACTTATCACATATGCTCCCATTTTCACTGCCTATAGCTGTTTTCTTGAGTTGCACTAATCAAATATCTTAAAGTACAGTTCTGTGTCCTTTGGCACTTGCAAGTGGATCCTTTATATGGTATTCTATTTATTTTTAAACTGCTTTAATCTAAAGTAATTTTATTTAAAATTATATTCCAAATGCTTTTCAACAGTCACAGAGGCATTTCTCAAACCTGTTAAAATAGAATCACTTGTGAAACTTAAACAAAAACTTGCCTCTGTTCTGACTTAGAGGCATGGAGTGGAAGGGGACAGAGAGACCACAGGAGTTTTAGATAAACAATGAGAAATTTCAGCTGTGTGCTACACTAAATTATAAATGCCTAAAAATATATAAATTACTAATCAAATTATAAAATTATCTCATTTATTTTAAAATTTATTCTTTTTCCTTTTATGGTTTTTGTACTTTAATACTTAGTTAACTATTTTAGTACTGGTTTTGAAGTGTTCTTATTCTTAGAATATGGTGCTTCATTTTTTTTCTAGGATACATTTAATAACACTTTTTGAAAATGATCGTCATTTTTCCCACCTATCATCTTTAGAACGGGAGATGACTTTTCGAACTGAAATGGTTAGTTTCTTATAATAAATTAATTTGTAGTTTAAGAATAGTAAGACTATAAGGTGGACATTTATTAGGAACTGAAATGAATTTTTGTTGCACTGTTGTTTCCCAAGCTATAACCTAGGTTTATTCTGTAAATAGAAAACGTTTTGGGATTCTTTTACTTACCTCATTACCCTACTTTTCTTTTCTTTTTTTTTTTTCATAACCCTACTTTTCTAATGCTTCTTTTAAATATAAAAAAAGATCAATTAGAATAGCTGGGAAAGAAGGAGAACGAAGACAGCATTTAAGGAGTGATACATTTAAGGAGAAATTGCTTGTCCTCACCACCATTCTTCTCCAGAACTTTATTATCCCGAACAGAAACTATACCCATTAAACACCAACTCCCCACGCCCCTCTCCCAGCCCCTTGTAACCTCTGTTCTATTTTCTGTCTCTATAGATTTGTCTAATGGAGGTACCTTACCCACTGCTTTTTAAATCTCACCCTAATATCCTCCCACTTAATCCTTTGAAAAAATGGATACATTAGCATTTGCATGGCATTTTTAGTATTTTGTAGGTATTATTTCTGAAGAGAGGATATAAGATTTTCTTAAATAAATAGTGTTTAACTGTGGCAGAGTTTGGGCTTTGATGACAGAAAGCTGGATTCAGAGCAGGTCTGTGCTTCCTTATGTGATGGCTAGTCAGTTAACCTCTGATTCTCAGTAATCGCATCTGTTGTCTAGAAATAATACCAGCTTTACAGGATTTATTGACTACGAAGGGAGATAATGAAGCATATTAACACAGTACTTGGCACAAAAACAACAGATGTTATTAATAAAAGCGTATTTGTTTATTTCCTATTTTTCTAAGTACTGGCTTATACATACTAAATATCCTTTGGTTGTAGTATTGTCTTGTCCTTCTAAGACAAAAGGAACAATCCTTATGTGAACTTGTATTTTATCAATCAAAACTCTGAGGAAGTGCTCTTTCAGACATCAACTAAACTTCAACTTAGTAGCCACTAGCATTGCTTCATCTGTTAATAATGAAGTAGTTGTATAGGCATGAATGAGTGTAGAGTTAAAGATTATTTTAAGTTTTTGGGAGCGTGTATTACAAACAGTGTGGCCCTTTATTTGCTTTTCAATTTTAGGAAGAAAAGCAGGAAATTGATGAAGAAAGTAATATGAAACAACCTGCTTCTGTTAATCTCTGAATTTTAACTGAACAGCGCTTTTGCTGGCCTAATAAGGTCATTATTTCCTGTGCCGGAATAATACACTAAGTTAATCCCTTTCTCAGGACTGCATTTGTGTCTTGAACAACAGTAGTCAATTGACGTTTATTTTGATGTAACATTTGATCTTGCAGAGCTGTTAGATGGAGCTAGGAAGTAAGTTGCAAGCATTAAGATCTGTCTCATTTTCGCTTATGATCATTGCATATTATTTCTTAAGAGGTGGAAAAAAAGTAATTATATGCAACGTTGCACAAAGACATGAAGGCATCTCTGTTTATGCCAGAATTCATCAAATCTCAACCTCTAGGCATCTCGTAATGTGGCAAACTCAGGTGTGCTGAAATTAAAAATATATTGTATTCTTGTTTTAAGCCATGGTCAGAAAAACTCCTTAAAGTATTTAACTACCCCTCCTACTCTTTTTCAAACATACAGAAAATATGAAAGAATAGCACAGTGATAACCTGAAAAGGCATGCCATTTTTTGAGCCCAAGAATGCAGTAGCAAGGAGAGATTAGGAAGTCTTATTATCAACTTTTTCCTTTTATTCAGAAGAAATTATTTCTAAAAATTTTCATATTTAATTACATCAACAATTTGTGCATTTTTAAGGGACTTTATTATTCCTACTTCAAGACCATTATTGAAGCACCCTCGTTTTTGGAAGGACTGTGGATGATAATGAATGACAGGCTTACTGAATATCCCCTTGTAATTAATACAGTGAAACGCTTCCATCTTTATCCAGAGGTGAGTACTATTTGGGTGAAAATATTTGTAGAATGGTCTTTTTTATTATAAAAATAGTAAGTACAGTGATGTTATAGAAAGGAGGGAACCTTTAAGGCTTATTGATTGTATGTGTCATTATAATTGAGCAGAGTATCAAAAATTCCTCTATTAAATTTTAAAGACCCCAGAAACTATGCTTACATAAAGTCAAAGAAAGGAATCTTAGTGTGGAAGTAACAACCAGCATAAACAGAGGAGCCAAATGGGAACAGGAAAGATGTGTTCTAAATGGAGGTAGTCTGTTGGGTTTGGAGATCCTGTGAATGGGCATACTGGTCTCACAAAGGAACACTGAAAGTTATGAGCAGACCAGTGACCTCGGAGTTACATTAATAGAGCAAGATTTATTAGTCACATAGTCAGAAGTCTCTGCATATCTTCCAATGCTTTGCCTAAAAGACTGGATTTTATGGTAGTCTGCAGATTCTAGAAATTGGAACAATGACAATAAAAAATTAAGTTCAATTTTTGGACTGTTAAGATAAATGCTAATTTGATGTCATGGTATGCACTAATTTTGAGTTATCTCAGAATCTAGCACATTTGTTAAAAATGAGTGCTTCTTAGACTTTTCTTCTTACAGTTTTAAAAATTACTATTTTTATGATTTTGAAATGTTGAAAATTACAGAAACTTAGAGAAAATAAGCAAAGGTGTGATCAACCACTTAGAATAAAGAAATGCTACTCTTTCATAATTTTTGCTTCAGGTATCTTCAAGCATTGTAAATACAGTCAGTATCATTTGCTTTGCTTTGCTTTGCCTCACAGTTGAGTTTGCTCCTTTTCCCATCCCAAGTATCATCATCATGAATGTAATGTGTTTCCATTGTTCCTTATTTTCAAGGATTGTTTTATGTGTTTTTGTATATCCACATAAATGCTCCCATACCAAATAAAGCACTCCATAACTTTTTCCTCAAAATTATGTTTTTAAACACTGTGTATGTGTATGTTTTTTCTTTAATTTTAACCATTTTATGAATTCCAAGATTATTTATACATTTCCCTCCTCATAGATATTGTTACCAGTGTTTAAATTATAAATAGTTTCAAAATATATGTTCTTGTATGTGTTTTCTAATTGTGTGTATGTGCAAGATTTTTTGTAGGATAGTCTAAAAGTAGAATTGTTGTGTTATAGAGTATGTATTTTGCTGACTTTATCAGATATTGCTAAATTGCTCTCTGAAGCAAATGTAGCCATTCACACTGCGTGTAGGAGTATTTACTTTTCCTCATATCCTTATTAGATTTCAGTTTATCAAAATTTCTGGTTTTGCTCTTCTCATGGGTGTGATATGCTATTTATTTTAATTTGTACTTCCCTTATTATTTGTGGAGCTAAGAATGTTTTCATGTTTAATAGTCATTTGGATTTTTCTTCTATCAATAACTGTATAAATCTTTATCACCAGTTGATAGTTGATTTCTTATTGATTTGTTGGCAAAATTTATGTATTTTTAGAGTAATCCTTAGCAATATGTGCTGAACATATCTTGTCTCTGGCTCCCTTGTTTATTTAATTTTTATTGAGCTGTAACTTACATGCAATAAAATACACCTGTTTTGAATGTACAGTTCTTTGAGTTATACCTTTGACACATGTATAAAACTGTACAGCCACCACAGTTGGGTTATACAACATTTTCATAACTCTTAAGAAGTTTCCATGTGCTCCTCGTGTTAACTAGCCTGTCCCCTATTGAGTTGTCTCATCATAGGAGTGGTTGAGATGGGACGTCCTTGCTTTGTTCCTGATCTTAGTGGAAGGCTTCAAGTTTCTCGTCATTAAGTATGATTTTTAGCTGTAGGCATTTTGTAGATAATATCTTTTTGCAGATATTATCTTTATCAAGTTAAGGAAGGTCCCTCTATTCATGGTTTACTGAGAGTTCTTTTTTTTTTTTTTTATAAGATTTTTTATTTATTTATTTCACAGCGGGAGAGAGATCNTTTTTTTTTAAAGATTTTATTTATTTATTTCACAGCGGGAGAGAGATCACAAGGAGGCAGAGAGGCAGGCAGAGAGAGAGAGGGGGAAGCAGGCTCCCTGCGGAGCAGAGAGCCCGATGTGGGCCTTGATCCCAGGACCCTGAGATCATGACCTGGGCCGAAAGCAGAGGCTTTTAACCCACTGAGCCACCCAGGCGCCCTTACTGAGAGTTCTTTTTAAGATCTTGAATAGGTGTTAAATTTTGTCAATTGCTTTTTCTGTGTCTGTTGATATGATCTTGTAATTTTTCTTCTTTAGCCTGTTGATATGATGGATTATATTAATTGATTTTCAAATTTTGAACCAGCTTTAGATAGCTGCAGTAAAACCCACTTGGTCAGGGTGTATAATTTTTGTACACTGTTGGGTTTGATTTGCTAATTTTTTTTGAAGATCTATGTTCATGAAAGATATCGGGTATAGTTTTCTTATAATATCTTTATCTGGTTTCATATTAGCATAATGCTGGCCTCAAAAAATGAGTTTCTAAGTGTTCCCTCTGCTGTATCTTCTGGAGGAGATTCTAGAGAACTGGTATACTTTCTTTGGTACAGTTCACTGGTGATCCCATCTGGGTTGCTTGCCTGGTGCTTTCTGATTTGGGAGGTTATTAATTATTGATTAAATTTATTTAATAGAGGTAGTCCTATTCAGATTGTCTATTTCTTTTTATGTGAGTTTTGGCAAGAATGTGTCCTTCAAGGAATTGAAATTCAATTGAATTCAAGGAGCTGGGTCATCAAATTGTGAAATTTATGGGCAAAGGGTTTTTCTTTATTATTTTATTACGTGCTTAAAGTCCATGGGATGTCCTCTCTTTCATTTCTGATATTAGTAATTTATGTCCTCTCTCTTTTTTTCCTCAGACTGGCTAGAGATTTATCAATTTTACTAATACTCTGTTGTTAGAAGCATGCATGCACATTAAGGATTACATCATATGGAATTGACCCCTTTATTATTATGTAATACCACTCTTTACCACTGATAACTTTTCTTATTGTAAAGTCTGTTCTGTTGGGAATTATATAGCTGCTCCCACTTTATTTTAATTAGTTTTATTATAATATATCTTACTTTATCCATTTACTTTTAATGTATAGGTGTCTTTATTTTTAAAGCTGGTTTCTTTTAGATAATGTGGTTGGGTTTTGTTTTCTGATCCACTCTGACAATTTCTGTCTGTTGATTGATATATTTAGATCATTAACATTAAAAGTGATAATTGATAAAGTTGGGTTGATATCTACTATGTTTGTTACAATTTTCTATTTGTTGCCTTTCTTCTTTTTACTATTTTGACTTCCATTCTTTCTATGCCTTTTGTGGTTTTAATTTACATTTAATTTACATTTTCTCTCCTTTTTTTAGGATATCAGTTATAATTCTTTTTTTTTTTAAGATTTTATCTATTTATTTGACACAGAGGGAGAGATCACAAGTAGGCAGAGAGGCAGGCAGAGAGAGAGAAGGAAGCAGACTCCTCGCTGAGCAGGGAACCCGATGCGGGACTCGATCCCAGGACCCTGAGATCATGACCTGAGCTGAAGGCAGAGGCTTAACCCACTGAGCCACCCAGGCACCCCTATAATTCTTTTTTTATATTTTTTGGCTGCCCTAGAGTTTATAATAACACATTGATGACTAATCTAAGACCTCTTTCAAATAACATTAAACTGCTTCCTGGGTAGTGTCAGTACCTAATAATAACAAAATAATTGTAATTCCTCCCTCCCAACCCCTGAATCCTTTCTGTCATTCATGTCACCTATACACAAGCATATAGACTTTCATAATTATACATAGTTGAATACATTGTTGCTATTACTATTTTGAACAAAAGCTTATATGTTAGATCAGTTAAGAATAATAAAAAGGAAAGTTTTATTTTATCTTCACTTTTCTTTTTTTGATGCTCTTTTTTCTTTATGTAGATTCAAGTTTCTGATCTATATCTTTTTTTTGTCCCCTCTAAAGAACTGTTTTACAAAGTACCTCAATTTTTGTTTGAGAGAATCTTTATTTCTCCTTCACTATTAAAGGATAATTTCACATGATACAGAATTCTAACTTGTTTTTTTCTCTCAGCACTTTAAATATAGCAGCCCAGTTTCTTCTTGTTTGAATGGTTTCTGAGGAGAAATTAGATGTAATTTTTATCTTTACTCCCATAAAATAAGGTGTCTTTTTTTTCCCGCTTCTTTCAGATTTTTTTCTTTATCTTTGATTTTCTGTAGTTGGAATACAACATGCTTAAGTGTCATTTTTTTGGCATTTATCATGCTTGGTGTTCTCTGAGCTTCCTGGATCTGTGGTTTGGTATCTGACATCAGTTTGAGGGACTCTTGAATCATTTCAAATATTTCTACTCTTCTTTTCTCCCTCCTCCTTCTGGAATTCCCATTATGTGTATGGTACACCTTTTATTATCCCATGGTTTTTGAATATTCCAGGGGTTTTTTGTTGTTATGGTTTGTTTGTTTTTAAAGATTTTGTTTATTTGAGAAAGAGAGAGCGCATGTGCATGAGTATGAGGTGGGGGAGGGGCAGAGGGAGAGGCTGAAGAAGACTTCCCGCTGAGCAGAGGGCCAGAACCCAGGCTTGATCCCAGGACCCTAAGATCATGACCTAGGCCGAAAGCAGATACTTAACTGAGCCACTCAGATACCCCATGTTGTTGTTGTTTTTTTGTTTTGTCTTTTTTATTTTGGCTTCTCAGTTTTAGAGGTTTCTATGGAAATATACTCAGGCTCAAGGATTCTTCTTCAGCTATGTCCAGTCTACTAATAAGTCCATCAAAGGCATTCTTGATGTCTGTTACAGTGTTTTTGATCTCTAGCAATTCTTCTTGGTACTTTTTAAGAATTTCTCTCTCTCTGCTTATATTACCTATCTGTTCTTACATCTTATTTACTTTATCCATTATAATTTTTAACATATTAATCATAGTTTTTCTAAATTCCCAATTTGATAATTCCAATATCCCTACCATGTCTGGGTTCTGATGCTTGTTCTATTTCTTCAGCTGTGTTTTTGGCTTTTAGTATGCCTTGTAATTGTTCCTTAATAGCTGGACCTGATGTCCTGAGTAATAAGAACTGCTGTAAATAGGCTTTTAGTAATGTGGTGATAAGAAGCAGTCTCACTAGGTGTCAGTCTTTTATGAACCTGTACCTCTGGGTTGTGAACATCAGAAGTTCTCAGGTTTTTCTTCTGCTTAGGTGCAACAGGATGGCTAGGAGGAGCTGGAATTGGGTATTTCCCTTCTTCCCTCTCTGTTAGACTCTGATAAAACCTTAGTAGGTTTGGCTCTAGTAAAATAATTTTTCCTGAGGCAGGCTTTGTTAAGAAGAGTGTGCTCTGGTGTATTTCAAAATGGTCCTTTTTTCACTACTCACTGCCAAAAGCAGGAGATTTTTCTCTGATACTCAAAATTTTTCTCTGATATTCACTGTGAAAGCCTGGTGAGCTCCTAGAAGTAAAACTCATAAATATTTTGACATTTCCCCAGGTTTCCCTGGAATTTTTGACTCTTAGACTTGTCCACCCTGTGCCTCCAGCAATTTATCAATTATAGTTTAAATTTTCCCTACTCTCCAACTGCTTCCCGTGGAGGTTTTTGCTCATGGGTTTCTCCACTAAAGTTATGTTTCTTTCAATTTACTTGTCAATTACCTGTCAATGTCCTATATGGGGAGTAGGAGTTCGCCCTGTGACCTCACTTTTCTTAGGAATCTAAGGAGAGTTGCTGTTATTTCAGTTTGCTCAGCTTACTTGTTAGGATGGAGTTGCAACTAATAAGCTTCTTAGATGCTGGACTTGAAAACTTCGTATTTCTTTTATATTCAGTTTAGTGTATATTTTTATTTCCCTTGAGATTTCCTATTTGATTCATGGATTTAAAAACAAATTTTTTAATTTTTAAATAATCTCTACACTCAGTGCGGGGCTTGAACTCACAGCTCCAAGATCAAGAGTCCCATGCTCTACCAACTGAGCCAACTGGGTGCCCCTTGCTTCATGGATTTTTAAAAGTGGGGTTTTTTTTAGTTTCCAAGTATTGGGAGATTTCCTTTTTATTTTTATGTTGCTAATTTTTGGCTTAAATTCATTATGTTTAGAGAACATACTTTGTATCATTTTGATTCTTTTAAATCTATTGAGGTTTGTTTTATGGCCCAGAATATGGTTCATCTTGACATATTCTGTGAGCACTTGAAAAAAATCCATATTATGTTGTTATTGGGTGAAGTATTTTATAAATGTTGATTAGATCCCACACAGTGATAGTGGTGGTGATATTTTTCTCAGTCGTTCTGATTTTCTATCTAGTTCATCCATCCATTGTTGAGAGAGGGATACTAAAGTCTCCAACTGTAATTGTGGATTCATCTATTTCTCCTTTTAGGTCTGTCAGTTATTCTTCATATATTTTATAACAGTGTGTTTAGTACCTGTGCATTTAGTATTGCTACATCCTCTTGCTTGACTTTTATCATTATATAAAAACCCTACCCCTTTTGCTTGTAATTTTGTTTGCCTTGAAGTCTAATTTTTTCTGATACTAATATAGTTACTTTTTTCTTTTGATTAATGTGTACATGATATGTCTTTTTTCATTCTTCTATTTTCAGCCTGTATTTATCATTATATTTGAAGTCTGTTTCTTGTAGACAGTTGAGTCATATTTTTAAATGTGTCTATATTATATATATATATATTTTAAAGATTTTTATTTATTTATTTGACAGAGAGAGAGAGATCACAAGTAGGCTGAAAGGCAGGCAGAGAGAGAGAGAGGAGGAAGCATGCTCCCCGCCGAGCAGGGAGCCTGATGCTGTCCTCGATCCCAGGACCCTGAGATCATGACCAGAGCTGAAGGCAGAGGCCTTAACCCACTGAGCCACCCAGGCGCCCTGTATTATATTTTTTAATTATTGTATTTTATGACTTACATTTAATATAATTATTCTGTTTCTGCTTGAGTTTTTATTTTTTCTGTTTGTCTTTCATTTTTCATTTCTCTCTTTTCTTTTTTCTGCCTTCCTGTGGGTTATTTGAAGATTTTTAAATTATATTTTGGTTTATCTATCCTTTTTGAAGATGTCTCTTTATGTAGCATTGTTAGTGGTTGTTGTAGCTATATATTATGTATATCACCTATACATAACTTACTACTGTCTACTGCTGTTATCATTTTACTAGTTCAAATGAGGTGCAGAAACCTTACCTTTCTTTATATCTCTTCATCCTTCTCCCTTTATAACATCATCTTAAATATTTCCTCTACATCCATTTAAAACCACATCAGACAGTACTATGATGTTTCTTTTAGCCTTCAACCTTATTTTTAAAAAACTCGACAAGTTTATTTTATCCATTTTAAAAATTTCTTCTTTATGTTCTAAGATGCCTTCTTTTATAATTTCACTTCTGTTTAGAGAATTTTCTTTAGCCATTCTTTTAGGCTAAGTCTTCTAACAATATACTTTACTAGTTTTGTTTCATCTTTCATATCAAACTCCCTTTAATTGTTGAAGGTCTTTTTTTTCTTGGGTATAGGATTCTAAGTTGACAGTTTTTTTCTTTCAGCGTTTGATAGATGTGCTACTTCATTCTGGCCTTTAATGGTTTCTGATGTGAAATCTATTTTCAGTTGAATTGTTTTTCTCCTTTAGGTAAGATTTTTTTCCTTCCTTGTTGCTGTTTATCTTTTTTTTTTTTTTTTTTTTTTTTTTTTTTTTTTAGTTTTCACAAGTGTTCAGACTATGATGTTTAAAAGTTTTCAAAGGTGTGATGTGTCTTGGTATGGATTTCTTTGGTTTTATCTTATTTTTGTTTTGCTCAGCTTTGGTTTCTTCTTTTTCTAAGACTTCAGTGATAACAAATGTTAGATCTTTTCTTATAGTCCCAGATGTCCCTAGGAAACCTTATTTTTTTTCAAATCTGCTTTTTCTCTGTTGCCCAGATTGAGCAATTTCTATTGTTTTGTCTGCAAGTGCGTGGATTATTTTCCTCTACCCCATCATTTAGCAGTTTAGCCCACCCACTGAGTTTTAGTTTTGGTTATTGTATTTTTCAGTTCTGAAATTTTTGTTTGTTTCTTTCATATTTTCTATTTCTTTCCTGAGATTTTCTGGGTTTTTGTTTCCAGCATATTCATAATTTCTCATTGGAGCAATTATTCTAATATTTTTGTCATCTCACTGTTGGAATCTCTTGATTTTTTTTTCATTCAGTTTGGAATCCTTAGAGTTCTTGATATGATGAGTGAGTTTCATCATATTGGACATCAGTGTCCATTAGTTGATGGACATTTGAACATTATTTTGTGAAACTAGATCTTATTTAAACCTTAGTTTTAGGTGGCTTTCTTTGACATCTCTCCAGCAAAGGAACGAAGATGTATGCCACCCCAGATGGCTATCAAAGTCCAGGTTTCTCTCCCCGCCTCTGTTGATCCCAAGGTGGAGGAGGTATTTCTCATTACCTTTGAGTGGGATCAGAGTTCTGACCAACTCTGATTTCTGCAGACACCATGGTATGGACAGCCTTGTTACCCCTGGCTGGTAATGAAAGCCCTGACTCCTCACTAGGCCTCCTCTGACATTACCATACTGGGAAGGGGAAAGGATGACTTATTGCTGGTTGAGGTAGAAGTCCAAGTTCCTTGCGTGGTCTATACTGACACAGTGGGGATAGAGAGCTTCTTAGTTCGCTTTCTCTTATAGCATCTTATTGGGTGAGTTGAGATGACTTGTTAAAAGCTTAGAGAAGGTTGAAGTCTAGGTTCCCAATTTGATCTTTCTTGGTGGGGGTGGGGCCATGTGGGTTTTTATTATTGTTGTTGTTTTCTGTGGTATTTGGGTGAGGAGAGAGATTATTGTTTATAAAAATTTTATGTCTTCCTAGGTTGCCACTTTCCTGGTCCTTTAGCTAGAGAGAACAGGCTTTTGTATCTTTTTTTGGGTCTTCACCAATTAGTATTTCTGGTTGTCAGGCTCTTTAACTCCAAATCTCAGAAAATGAGGCAAAAGTAAAGTCCAGAAAACTCATCACCATGCCATGTTGTTCCTTGGGTCCTAAGATCCCTAGGTAGTTTGCTTTCTCTCTACCTTTAAGGGTCTTGTTATGTTTGATTTATATGATTCCCAGGAGAAATAGCAGCAAGTATGTCTACTCCATCATCCCCAAAGCAGAAATTCATATTATTTAACTATTTATATATTGTTTTTCATTTTTGTTCTGTTTAAGTTATTTTCTAATTTCCATGTGACTTTTCTTTTTGATCTATTGGTTATTTGGTATTATGTTGCTTAATTTCCAAGTACTTGGGGGGTTCCCAGATTTCTTCTTTTTTTATTTCTTTTTTTTCCCTTTTTTTTAGAAAGGCAAAAAAGAGGTGGGGGGAGGGGAGAAGGAGAGAGAGAGAGAGAGAGATAATCTTAGGCTCCATGCCCAGTGTGGAGCCTGACGTGAGGGGTGATCTTACAACCCTGAGATCATGACCTGAGCTGAAATCAAGAGTCAGTTGCTTAAATGACTGAGCCACCCACATGCCCTCCCCCCTTTTTTATTTCTGTAAATAGTTTTCAATGTAATTTTCAGTAGTAACAACTGTATAGTATAGACCTAAGATCTGAGATGAAAGAAGCTGTTTTCTGCACCAGCTTTCTTTACATCCCAGCTTACTCTTCAGAGACACTCTTCTGTTCTTATTTCCTGTGATGACTATCTTTATGACTCTGGTGTACGTGCAAAAATTAAAAGACAAACTGATTTCTCAAATCTTTAATTTTAGTTAATGTTGACTTATTCTGTGTATAGAAGATGAGAATTTGGCTTATTACACTAGTTTTAGGGTTATTTTTAGAACTTTAGTAAAATTCCTGTTTATTGTTCCATTAATTTCTAACAGTGCGTTCTCTAAGACATTAGCTAATTTTTACTCTGATGAATAACAAGGAATGAGATAACAAGAAATCATTCAGTCTTATTTCACATTGCATAGATACAATATGGAGACGATCTAGTTATGCTTGCAACCTTATATGGTACTTCAATATTGAAATGAATGTCCATATTTGTGTTCAGAAGGAGATTGATTTCTCACCCAAAGCTAAAAGAGTTAAGTTTGGAATAATATATTTTGAAAAGACAAAGCATTTAATGCTCAACTGCATGCCAGCATATAAACTCTAATCCCCCATCACTCCTGCAAAATGGTTATTGTTAATATCATTTTAGAGATGAGGTGGCCAAGATTCAGAGGTTGAAGGATTTACTTCAGGATATCAAACCATAACTTGCAGAGTCAGAATTTGAGTTCAATTCTGACTTTAAAGCAGTGGTTTCTTATTATATTAAGCTAACTACCAGAAAGGAATATAATTCTAGATTCAGCACATACATTTAGTATGGTAAGTTTCTGTACATGAATGATAAATACACAAGAATATATATTACAATTTTTTGTATAAAGGCAGGTTTGTAAAAGTAAGTGATAAAATAATAAATTTATACTTTTTGTATGTGGACAGATATTTATGATGTTTGCTGATGTGTATTACATTAACATCTTATATAATACTATAGAGTATTGGATCTAGCTATGTGTTTTTTGTACACCAAGGGAAATACTGGAGGGATGATGATCAACATATTAAAAATAGTTAGCTCTGGGTGGTTTTCACTTTCAGTTTGAACTCTTTATTTTTTTAATTCTTTTCCCCAATGATCTTGCATTATTTTTTCCAAACCTATAAATTATTTTTAAAAAATCTCCCAGGCACCAGCATTTTGTTTGTAGTTTTCTATGGTTGTTCTTTTCCCTTTTCTTTAAACTTCACAGAGTGGTTTGCAGAATGGGAAGAATTAGTTAATTAAACCTGCTTGGTCAAAGTTTTAATAGGCACAGGAGCTATTATTCCATATGTAGTTGGTTTTATATTTTTTAGACTGTGAAGCAAATAAATTCAATAAATGAAATGTTATGAGCTATTCCTGTAAATCATTGTATTTTCCTGTTAATCACCATCATATTTTAATTACATGCTATTTACCTCTTTTACAGCTACTGTTATTTATGTTGTAGAATTGATGACAAGGATATATTACAGAGATGGTAATCATAACAAATTTTTGTAGATATGCTCTAATTTACTTACTAGTAATATACAAGTTTAGTTTATTGTATATATATTTATATAACTTTAAAATGACTGTTTTCCAAGTGAAATGATTTAAATAAACTTGTCAAAGTTTATAATGTCAAAGGAAACCATTATAAAATAGTATTTTGGAAAAATTATTATTATGAAGATACGATCTTTTCTTCTATCATCTTTTTGTTTTTGTCTTTGTAGGTGATTATAGCCTTCTTGTATCGCACATTTGTGGGAATAATGAATTTATTTGGGATAGAAGCTAAGACCTGCTGGAATGTCACCAGAGTAGAACCTTTAAATGAAGTTCAAAGTTGTGAAGGCATGTTTCTTTCTAAAATGTTGCTATGTTGTCATTAATTGTATATATGTGCATATATGATATTCATTAAGTTGTTACAAAGTGATAGGTTAGTATTTGCTGTTGGGATCAAGTTGACCCAGGCAGACACAGACCTCAGCCTCATAGAGTTTACACATAAGAAGGGCATTAGAGGGCGCCTGGGTGGCTCAGACAGTTAAGCAACTGCCTTCAGCTCAGGTCATGATCCCAGGGTCCTGGGATGGAGTCCAGCACTGGGCTCCCTGCTTGGCGGAGAGCCTGCTTCTCCCTCTCCCTCTGCCTGCTGCTCTGCCTGCTTGTGCTCTCTATCTCTCTGTCAAATAAATAAATAAAATCTTTTTTATTTTAAAGGGCATTCGTAGTTACACTTGTGATGGATATTACAAATAAGAAAACGAGGTTGTTAAGGTTAGGAGTAAGGGAGAAGTGTTTCAAGAATAGGACCAAGAATATTCAGAAGTCCCAAAGTGAGAGAAAACTGAAAGAAGGCTAGACTTCTGTGTGCAGAGAGAGAAAGAGAGAAAAGTGGTGTGAAACGATGCTGGGAATGTAAGCGAGGGTCAGAAAACAAAAGGTTACTTACTGGCTAAGGATTTTATACTTTATTCATTGGAGAATTTTAGCAAGTTAGCTTTTTAAAAACCTTATTTTGCCAGTTGCATGGAAAAGATACTAGTAAAGGACAAAAGTGGGTTCAGTAATACCAGAGGGGAGACTGCTATGCTCTGAGCAGCTGATTGCAGGACAGATAGCTGGGAAATGCAGATATTTGGGAGATTTTGGAAGCAGAATTGACAAGATTTGGTAATCGATTGATGGGAGAGGGAAGGAGAGTGAAGTCCTGTAACACTGGTTTCTGGCTTAAGTAATCGAGTTTCTTCGAATGGTAAAGACATTTTAAAAGTAGCAGGTTTGAATTGCTACAGTGGTTTGAAGTCTCTGGGAGACCTCCAAGTGGAGATGTCAAGAGACTATCTGCCTGGACACATATAGAAAGAAGAAAGTTCTGGTCTGAATATAAACGTGGAGTCCTCTGTATATAGATGATCACTGGAGCCTTGGAAGTACAAGAATTACCTTAAGGATTTCTGTATGAGACCTAGCAATTTTGGGGTGGAGTCTTTTGGGTTTTCCATATGAAGTATCATGTCATCTGCAAAGAGAGAGAGTTTTACTTCTTTTCCAATTTGGATACCCTTTATTCCTTCTGTTGTCTGATTGCTGAGGTAGGACTTCTAGTACTATGTTGAACAACAGTGGTGAGAGTGGACATCCCTATTGTGTTCCTGACCTTAGGGGAAGTGCTCTTAGTTTTTCCCCATTGAGAATGATATTCACTGTGGAAAGCATTTCGTATATGGCTTTTATGATATTGAGGTATGTTCCCTCTATCCCTACATTGTGGAAAGTGGCTAAAATTAACAAGTTAGGAAACAAATGTTGGTGAGGATGTGGAGAAAGGGGAACCTTGTTACACTAGTAAGAATGCAAGCTGGTACAGCCACTCTGGAAGACCGTATGGACATACCTCAAGAAGTTTAAAATAGAACTACCCTACGACCCAGCAATTGCATTACTAGGTATTTATCCAAAGGATACAAACGTTGTGATCTGAAGGGGCACCTGCACCCCGATGTTTATAGCAGTAATGTCCACAATAGCCAAACTATGGAAAGAGCACAGATGTCCATCGACAGGCAAATGGATAAAGAAGATGTGGTGGTGTGTATGTGTGTGTGTGTGTGTGTGTACACACATGTATACATACACACACAATGAAATATTACTTAGCTATCAAAAAGGATGAAATCTTACCATTAACATCAAAATGGGTGGAACTGGAGGGTATTATGCTGAGCGAAATAAGTCAATCAGAGAAAGACTATTATCCTACGGTTTCACTCATATGTAGAATTCAAGAAATAAAGCCGAGGATCAGAGGGGGAAGGGAGAGAAAAATAAAATAAGACAAAATCAGAGAGGGAGACAAACCAACCAGAAGAGACCCTTAACTATAGGAAACTAACTGAGGGTTGCTGGAGGGGAGGTGGAAGAGATGGGGTATGGTACCTGGGTAATGGACATTAATGAGGGCACATGATGTAATAAACATTGGGATGTTATATGCAACTGATAAATTACTGAACTCTACATCTGAAAGTAATGATACACTACATGTTAACTGATTTAACTTAAATAAAATAAAATAAGTAAAAATAGTTTTAAAAATTTCTTTAAGGGGAATATGCAGACTGAGAAAAGAAGAGTGCCTATGACAGAACCCAAGGTGATCCAACAGTGAAGAGGGGTGGTGTGTAATGGAGGGAGTTATTACAACAGACTGAAAAGGAATGGTCAGAGAAGGAGAAGGAATCAGAAAAGCCAGGCTTCAGAAATAGGCTCCATAAGTTATATCTGAATAACTTTTGGAAAGCTATTTAAGTTTTCTGTGTTCTGTTATCTCAGTTAGTAATAAGAGTATTTTCTTACTAACTAATGTCATAGGTCTGTTCTAAGAATTCGGTGTGATGATTTTACAACACCTAATAGGCTGTATGTATGCTTATACACGCATGGTTTACCCATGGGGTATGTTGAGAATTGAAGTTTCATGCATACCTAGTAATGGATCAAATAACTAGGTCATCTTATGTAGACTATACATGCTCCTTGAGGTTAAGGGCCGTATCTTACTCATCCTAGAGCCTAGCAAAGGATAAAAATAATGCAGTAGATTTTCTCCTGTAATGCATGCAGTGACTCCACAGACAGTTCTAGATACTGAACAATAGCAGCATCACCTAAACAAAATGAAGCACCAGCTAATCATTACGGTATAATAATACCTCATGTAAGGGGAAAGTACTTATGTTACTATTAAATAGAGTGCTGCTCAGCCCTCTGAACAGCAAATGTTTTCAGCGAGTTCATGAACCCTTGATTACAAAGCACTGAGATAATTATGCCCAATTGCTTTATAGTCATTTATTCATTAAATACTGAATAATCTGTGTCTTTTTAAAGGATTGGGAGACCCTGCTTGCTTTTATGTTGCTGTGATATTTATTTTAAATGGAGTAATGATGGGATTTTTCTTCATATATGGTGCATACCTGAGGTAAGATTACTGTATTAAAAAATATTTCAGTGGGCTTATAAGGACTGGCTGACATTTTCTGATTAAATGAAAAGGATAAATGCAAGATTAATTGATTAATAGGAAATTTTATAAATTTACTTTTTCAGAAAACTAATATGCAACCAGAAACTAGAGCTGTCACTAAAATATCTTAAAGGCCCCTCTCTTATCCTTGTGGGGATTTTTAAAAAACTAATTAAGATTCCTTAACAAAGTTTTTATTTTTTTTTAAAGATTTTATTTATTCATTTGACACAGAGAGAGAGATTACAAGTAGGCAGAGAGGCAGGCAGGGAGAGAGGAGAGAGGAGGAAGCGGGCTCCCCACCGAGCAGAGAGCCCGATGTGGGCCTCGATCCCAGGACCCTAGGATCATGACCTGAGCCGAAGGCAGCGGCTTTAACCCACTGAGCCACCCAGGCGCCCGTTAACAAAGTTTTTAATGAGAATACTTCTAGATAATATGTAAAACTATTATAACATTAGAGGAATCTTTGGTTGGCTTTAGTGGCAGGTTATTTCTAATGTCTGTACATGTGAAGTTAAGAAAGCAGTAAAAGAAAGCGTGTATCACAGAAGCAGACACTTATATTTGATAGCCTATCTTTGTTGTTAATAGTACCACAGTTTGATTTGGGGTGTCAGTGTGTCCAATTTCAGGTGTTAGGTGGAAGTTAATTATGACAGTCATGTATTTTGCTTCCCAGTCTCCATTGCTTCTTGGGATAGGCGTATGAGCTTGTTTTTCCAGTGAAAAATATGGTGAAATCAGTCTTGTGTACACCTAGGAAAGCATTTGTCTTTCTCACAAAAGTATGGATTTCAGCTGCTCCTTCTCTGTCTCCTGCTTTTAAACTTAAGTGTGATACCTGGAGCTGCAGCAGTCATCTTGTGACCACGAGAGAAAGGCCATAAACATAGCATAAATCTGCCCTAATGTCCTTGTGCTGCTGAACCAATGCCAACAGACACTTAACCTTTCATTTTCTTGTTGAATAATGTAATAAAAATCCATGTTATTTAAGCCAGTTTTGTTAGGTTTTGTTTCTTACAGCAGAATATATTCCTATCTGATATTCAGCTTTCTTTATGAAGTTATTCTTGAACTGCACAGCATTTAAAGTTAAAAATCTAGATATAATCTCTCAGTAAGTATTGAATTTTCATATTGGGTTTTCATAGGGTTTACGTCTATGTAGAGATTAATATATATACACTTCTTGTTTTAGGAGGTTTTCAACATAAAAATACTAACATAGGACCAATAAAAAATTGTGACATTTGCAACATTGTACCAGGTATCCTATCCAGCACAGTAAATAAAAAAAAAGTAGTAGTAAGTATAAAGATTGGAAAACTTGAAAAAAAAGAAATAAGTGTCTGTCCCTACAAGTAGATCATATGATTTTATGTAGGAAATACAAAAGATTCTGTGGGCAAAGTATTAAAATAATAATAAAATTTATAATTTTACTGAATACAAAAATTAACACGGAGACATTGTAAATCTATACTTTGTTTTTTTAAGTGAAATTTTAAAAGGATGCCATTTAGAAAAGCATTGAAAGCATGAAGTTTTTGATAAATATATGACAAGAAATATGTATGACGTCTTTGGGAATATGGTAGAACTCTATTGAGAGACTTTTGGGAAGATCTAAATAAATGGAGATCCAAATAAATATAAACATATGGACTATATATGGACTAGAAGACAATATTAAAAATTTGAGAGTTATTCCAGTTGATTTATAGATTCAGTTTATAGATTGCCAATTTTGTTTGCCTTGGTAAACTGATTTTAAAATTGTTCAGAAATGCAAAGGACCTAAAATAGTGGAGAC
The DNA here is from genome assembly GCA_002007465.1 of Ailurus styani. Classification (NCBI taxonomy): domain Eukaryota; kingdom Metazoa; phylum Chordata; class Mammalia; order Carnivora; family Ailuridae; genus Ailurus; species Ailurus styani. The sequence continues at coordinate 273,550 of LNAC01000397.1, read as the reverse complement.
TTTCTTGAGCAAGATAGGAGGACTTTAGTAATCATTTCTGTATTATAAAACTGATGTAAATAAGGCAATGTGATTGTGGCATAGGGATTAGACAAGTGCATCAGTGGAATAAAGCAGGTCTCAGAAACACCCGTCCCCTTTTAAAGGGGCTTGATATATGATAGAGTGGGTATTGTATAGTAGTAGGTAAGGACCAGCTTCTCAATAAATGGTGCTAGAATAATTGGAAGATCATAAGGAACAAGGAGAAGTTGGAACTAGATGAAAATTAAATTCTAGTTAGATTAAAAAATGTGAAAGACAAAAATTATAAAATGCTTTGAATGTTATATAGAAGAATATCAGCAACTTGGGATAAGAAACAATTTCTTTTAAACTTAAGAGAAGTTTTTCTATGAAGAAAAAAACTAATCAATTTGATGGGAAGAATTTAAGTTCTTCAAGATATTATACGATGAAAAGATATGCCACAGACTGGGAAAAGACATTGGAAAGCATATACCCAACATAATATCCAGATATTAAAATCATTAATTCTATGATTTAATTAATTTATTTAATGCTTACTGTGACCAGAAACACTGCCCTAGGTGCCAGGAATACAAACAATCTCTGTCCTCAGAGATTGGAACATATATTCTAGAGGGGTAGACAAAGACCAAGAGAACAGACAACCCAATAGAAAAGTACACAAAATATTCATGATCAGACATATACCAGAAGAATACCACATTGCCAATAAACATATGTAAAGTTGACCACCATCATTAATTATCAGAAAAATACAAATTTAAACCATGACATACTATTTCACATCTACAAGATTGGCAAAAGGAACTTTTATCCATGGGCAGATGGACATAAAAATTAGTACAACTATTTTGGAAAAACTGTGCTTAATTTAGTAGAGTTGAAGGTGTAGATATCATCTAACTCCTCAATTCCTATTTAAAATATAAACACTTATTAGTACAGGGAACAACCTTGCTGGTTGCCACCTGGGAGGGGAGTGGGGATGATCAAAATAGGGGAAGAGGAATGAGAGATACAAGCATCTAGTTATGGATGAATAAATCACAGGAAGGAAAGTTACAGCAAAGGGAATATAGTCAATAGCATTATAATAGTGTTACGTGGTGACAGGTTTATGTAGCTATGTAGCTATTTATGTAGCTCCACTGTGAGCATAGCATAGTGTATAGAGATGTTGAATGGTTATGTTGTGTATCTGAAACAAATGTAACATTGTGTGCCAGTTATATTATTATATATAGATACGTATGTATACATATGCATAAGAAACTTTGTATGTGTACACCAGGAAGTATATACAAGAATATAACAGTATTGTTTACAATAGTTTCAAACTGAAAACAACTCATATGTCTAAAGACAGAGAAATGTACACATTACAGTTCATTAATACAGTGGAACACTATACAATATTGAGAATGAATGAGCTATAGCTACACACATCAACATGAACAAATCTTAGAAATGTAGTGTTGAATGAATGAAGGTAAGCACAAACTTAAAGATGCAACTTGCATTCATATAAAGTTTAAGAACAGATTAAATCATAGTATCTATATGTGTATAGATGTGGTTATGTTAATAATCACAAAAATCAGGATAGTAGCTGTCTGAAGGGATGTCAAGTGGGGACTCAGGGTATGATCAATTTTCAATTCCAGTGATATTATGTTTTTAGTTACAAGTATGTTCACTTTATAATTGTTCTAGAAACTAGAAAATGTTATGTACTTTTTAAAATGTATTCCTTATAGGAAAATATAAATTCATCAGTATTTTGAGGGAAAATAATTACTTATAGATTATGTTGGCAGGCTTTAAAATGTTCTATTTTTGAAATTAGGTCATATTATGCTTTTTTAATATGGAAAATATTATACAAGACTAAACTTTTTAATTAATATTTTTCATTGGGAGAGCTCCTCAGGAGGTGATGGTCTTCTCTAAATTGGTTACACAGTTCTGTAATATCAAATATATTATTAGGCTCCAGTCTTTGAGAAGGATATGTAGATATAACAAATGTTGGCTATAAAACTGTTGCTGAAACTGTGAGGAGATTGGAGTGATGGCATATGAGAAACAAAAGAAACAGGAATTAGGGGTAAATTTTATATTTCTTACCCCGGCCATTCTCCCTCGTTGGAGCTAACCTGGAAGAAAGAAAATAGAAATTTTCCATTTCTATTCTTTTGATGGTTAACAGTAAAATGGTAACATGCATATCTGACTTTATCCAATCCAAAATTAATTGAGATCTTTCCCCTTCTGATCGATACAAAGAATTTTAGGACCCTTTGCTTCAAAACAGCCCCTCACATCTTACAATTTTTATCATAGTTTAGTGCCTCTATTATCCCTCCACAACAGGCACTATTATTGCTGTTTATATTGTCAAATCTTGCTTAGATTTATATCCGCATGATCCTGCATTCTGTAGGCTGCAGTTGTTCTGCTTCTAACACCTTCCTCCTCGCAATTTCTTTCTTTTCAAAGGCATCCTTTGAATTTCCTTTAGTGAAAATCTATTAATGGTAAATCACTTCCCTTTAGCTTTGCTTGTTTTGAGCTCATCCCTTCCGTTCTTCCATCATGTGATATTTATTGTCTTCCAAGTGTGAAGCTGTGGATACAGTGATGACAACATACAAAGAAAAGGCAACTTTAGGAAATGGTTCTTAATCTTTGATCATTATCAGCCATTCAGGATCTGAGTTTTGTATTCTGCTTTGTTGTTTCTTTGGGACTCAACCAAAGAATGTTTGCAGTAATTTAGGCTGTTCAAAGTGACTGTTGAGTGAAACTGCTGGGCTCTTGACTTTGTCTCAGTCTCTGAAATCCAATTTCAAAAACAAAAACTAGCCTCCAGAAAATTCCAAGAATGCAATATATTTTATTTAGAAAATATTTTAAATACAACAAATTATAAAATTCAGATTACTTTATATGTATACTTTGTATACTTGTACACTCAAGATTAAAACATTACATGAGTACTTCTGAAATTTTTGCATTATTTTATATGGTTTAATACTGTAGCATTTTCTTTTCCTTTTTTCTCTTTTTCTTCTTTCTTATTTTTTCAGTGATCCAAGATTCATTGTTTATGCACCATACCCAGTGCTCCATGCAATACGTGCCTTCCTTAATACCCACCACCAGTCTCACCCATCCCCCCTTCCCCCTCCCCTCCATAACCCTCCGCTTGTTTCTCAGAGTCCACAGTCTCTCATGGGTCGTCTCCCCTTCTGATTTACCCAAATTCACTTTTCCTTTAGCATTTTAAATATGACTTTAAATTCTAAGATAATTTTGTAAAACACTATATTTTTATGAGTTATTAATGTATGCTCTCTTTTTAACAGTGGGACTCAACTTGGAGGTCTAATTACAGTTTTATGCTACTTTTTCAACCATGGAGAGGTTTGTTTTCTAGGAAATAATTTTTAAGATAGAAGGGGCTGTATAGGAACAAGGAAATATATTCATCAATATATAATTGTATATTATTTAGGACTTTGTAATATTTAATGTTAATATTCATATTTTAATCATGTTTATCCATATTTTTACATAATTAGAATTTATCATGTGAAATATCTTGCCTGATTTTTAGTGTACCTATATTTTGTAGAAAAACCAAATACTCTATTTTGTTGAAAAAGGAAATACTGTACCTGTTGAGTTCATGCGCTTTGTATAAACATTATCTCATTTACTCCTACTACACTTTTATGAAAGGTGGTTATTATCCTCATGAAATTGAAATTTATAGCGGTTATGTTACTTATACAAGATTTCACATTCAATATCTGGTGAAACTGAGCTTCCCATTTTCCATCTGTCTGGCTCTAAAACCTTGCTTCCTTCTATTACATCATGCTGCCTTTTCAGTTACACAACATGCTGAATTCAAAATAGAAATTTACTAACTCAGTTCAGTGGAATATAGTCCACCTACAAACAGCTCAGAGAAACTTATTTAGAATGTTAGATTCATTCAACAATATACTGAGTATGTAACCTGTGCCAGATTTTGTTTGAGGATGAGATGTGGCAGTGAAAAGAGAGAATATGACTGCTAGCTTTTGAAGACAAAATATGTAATATGTTGTGGCATGGGTTACATAGGGTTGAATTTTGTCCATTACTACTAGGAAAGGTAAATAATTGGTGAATTTTAGAAAATCAGACAAAGGAATCATAAAAATTATACATATATAAATATATAAACTTAAACAATGCATTGTCATTTACCAGTGTGTTCATGTAAAGACAAAACCTTTTCTTTGATATGCCAGATGAATTGACTTTCTTATACATACCACGATTCATCTTTTAAAATTTAGTTTTGGTTTCTTGGAAGAGGAGTAATAAGAGTTTATATAAGAGTTTTGATTCTTTCTAGAATTTTAGAATGCTTGATATAAAACTTTTATAATATTCTCACTCATGTTTTAGAAATAATTAGTTTTAAAGTCTATACAAAATATCATTACTTTCATTTATGTATTACATTAGTGATTTCCAAATACTTCCAGGTGTTTTAAGAAATTTATAGTTAACTCTTTTAAAGATGTATTTCACAGATTCAGAGATAATCTTAATTACTTATAGTGTGTGTCCATACTCATTAAACTTGTTATGTATAAGCTCTTTTGGTGTTTGTGAATGCCCTAAGTGCTACTTGGTTAGATTTTTTCTAGGCATACCTACATGCCGAAGCCCTCACAAGGGATAAGGGTTCTCCAGGGTCCTCACTGCAGAGCTGGAACGTGGATCTGGCTTTTCAGTTCCAAAATCCTCCCCACTCCTAAACCTACCACCTTGTTTGTCCTTCAGGTTTTCTTACGTTTGGCATTCTTACGTTTTACTTCTGGTCTTGCTAGTTAACAGCTCTCTAATGCCTGTATGGCCATTAAGAGAGCTCCAGAAACTGAGAAGCTATCCCAGGCATTCAGAAATTAATGAACCTAGTTTTAAAATTATTAAAACCAGTGTACTTACGATTTCTAGATTAATATTTACTGCAGTGGAACATAAAGTGAAGTAAGTATTTTATTGATTTCAGGCTACCCGTGTAATGTGGACACCACCTCTCCGGGAAAGTTTTTCATATCCATTTCTTGTACTTCAGATGTGCATTTTAACTTTGATTCTCAGGTAATTTTTATTTATAAAATAAATCTAAATAAATTATAAAGTTAAGTTTCTTAAAATATACTTCAACCTATTATAATTATCAAATTTAGTTTTCCCTTTATTTTTAGTTACTTGAAAAATAGAGTATCCAGTTGAGAAAATAATCCAAAATTACTACGTAAAAAATTTCTTTCCATTAAGAGTCTAGACTACAGGTTTTAGGTAATTATTAATTAGGTAATAATTTTTTTTTCTAGAAAGAAAAAAATTCCAATTTTAGGAAGTGATTTTAGTCTGACCAGTCAGGGATATCATGAAATGAAATGTGTTAACTACAACACTTAGGTTTGTAGCCTTGAGTACATATGCTATATACTCTGTAGCTTAGCCCAAAGTCACTTTTGTTTTATAAATACAAGATAACTGAGAATTTAATATATTTTGTGATAATATCACTCAACAAGATGAACACTTAAAATTTTGCTTTTGAAAATTTATCATAGTATAAGGATTTATCAAATTCTAGCACAACTTTTATAAAAAAGAACAGCTACAGTTTTATTATTTACACAAAACATTTACATTTTTTTCCATATTCTAAAAGATACTAAAATCATCTGTGGTAAAGGTGCTGGTTATTGATACATCTTTCAGTTGCAGACTGGACAGTTTAAACTTCAATATGCAGTGGTTTGTAACTGCATTCTAGAGTTCTTTTTCATTGTTTTAATTTTTTTCTTTAAAATGTTCTCATAGTCATTAACTTAATATTGCACCAACATGTACAATTTTCTTCATTGCTTTTTGAAATCTAAAAGCAGTGGTATATAAAAGTGTTGCTGCTTGTATACGTTACATATTTTGAGATATGCAGGGTCAGTTCACACTCAATTTTCTGACAACGTTTTTGGAGTATTAAATTTCTAATATTCATAATGAATGGTAAATAAACTTTTATGTTTAAAGTATTTTATTTACTGATAAACTAGATGCAATATTTAAAGCTCTAATTAAGATTGTTTTAGCTAAGCATTTTTATAACCCAGGTATTTTCAGTTCTTTTTAATGCGCTTTTAAATTTAACTATATTTTGTTATCTTACACCAAAGGTCATTAGATTTCATCATTTTTCAGTTAGCTTTTCTATTTAATGATAGGCTACTTTTATGGTAAAACTTATTGGTATCAATTCTTTCTATTAAGGACCTCGAACAGTAATAGAAGGCATTTTATTGGACTCTGTCTTTCCAATGTTGCTTTTATGCTTCCCTGGCAGTTTGCTCAGTTTATACTTTTTACACAGGTAAGATGATTTTAAACTAATTTAAGTTGAATGAAAGATGTACTTGGTTGTTTTTATAAAAGTTTTATAATGTCATCATATTTCTGCCCTAACAGGTTTTCAAAATGTGGAATAATTATAAAGTTCATTTATGTGTATGTTTTTTTAAAAAGTTAGTAAATCTACATTCTATTAATGTATCGGTTTAGTTAGGCAGATTTTAATGATCAACATGGAAAAGGCTTCTTTCTGTTACTTTAATTCACAATTTTTCTTGTTTGTATTGGGGATGATCTGTATAAATTTGCCTATAGATCTTCCTATTACCTTAGGAATTGTTTTGGATGCCAAGTTACACATCATGGTAAGGGCCAACCTACTCTTCATGGTAAGGGGTATCTGCTTCTAATCTAGCTAACCTTTGGCTCTTTTGTCTGAAGAGTAGAATCTCTCTGGACACCATTTCTCAGAGCTTCAATCATGACATTACTTGAGTGAATTTGAGGCCATATCCTGTTTCCCCATACAATTAAGTAACTAATGGCAAGAAACTGAGCTGGGGAAGTAGGAAAAGGTCAATTTTGATGAAATTTCATGATATCCAAATTTTACATTAGAACTCATTTCCACCCAACTAACCAGCACTGATAATAATATTCTCTATTGGCAGTGAGAAATTGTGCCAAGAAGGCTTGTGCTGCTAGTTATAGAAATTAAATTATAACCTCAGCTTAATTGGTGCTGCATGTTTAAAGTATTCTCTCTGTTTTACTTCCTTATAGTTGGCCCTTCCAGGCTGTAACACAGAAAGTCTGCAGTTTCCATTATTTGCACATTCCAACATAGATTTCTAATGTTCATCACTTCCTTGCAAGCACATTTATTAATCTACTGGTGCTGATGAGACTGTTTAAGTAGCTGTTTGGGTAATTTTGATTCAAAATTCAAAAGATTCAAAAGATGTACTAGGCTTTTAGTTTTCTTTTTTGTCTTTTTTCTTTCATTATTGAGATATAATTGACAAGTAACATAAGTTTAAGGTATACAATATGTTGATTTGATACATTATTATATTTCAATATGATTACCACCTTAGTGTTAAACATATCTATTAGGTCACATAACTATTATTTCTTTTTTGTGGTAAAAGCACTTAAAATTAGTCTCTAAGTAACTTCGAAATGTGTAATACAGCATTGGATATAATCACTGTGCTGTGTGTCAGGTATCTAGAACTTACCCATCTTCTAGTTACAAATTGGACCCTCTGTCCAATGTCTGTCTATTCCTCCACCCCTCAGCCCCTCATAACTACAATTCTATTCTTTGTTCCTACAAGTTAGGCTTTTATAGATTCCACATGTCAGTGATACCATAGTATTTGTCTTTCTCTGTCTGACTTACCTCAAGTAGCATAATGCCTTCAAGGTCCATCTCTGTTAGATTCTGTGTATAAGTAACAGGAAATCAAAAGTTAGCTTACAGAAGAGTTTTATGTTCAATATCAATTTTATGTTTTCAGTGCACAGTGCATTCATCTCTGATTTCAGGAACAAAATTGGTCCAAGGCCTGAACTTATTCAAAACTCTTTTTTGTTTGCTGGGAAGAAAATAATTCACCCAACCTCAGACCTACTCACCTTGAGGCTAGTATCTGCAAGATCATATTGAAACCTTCATCTGGAGGGAAGAAAAAAATGCATTTTCTACAGTTTCACAGCAGAATGTTGACTGTGTTGCTTGTATCTAAATGAGAGGGCTCTCTTTTCAACCAGCAATTCAAGTAACATTATAGCAACTGAGCCGAATTTTCACCCATGAAGTGTTTCTCTTAGCCAGAGCTTATTTGTGATACTTAAGAAAGGTGATCTAGACATGGATATCCTAACAATGTTGGTCTATGAGTGGAAAGAAAAGGAAACTTAGCATATGCTAGCATTTGTTAGACTTCAGTATTCAAGTTTATTTCATTTAATCCTCAAGGAGTCCAGTTAGATGGATATTACAGATAAAGACACAAAGACTCAAAGATTAAATTAAAATCAAGTTCTGTCCAGTTGTAAAGCTCCAGCATTTTCTAATTTATTTTTTGTTGCATCTCTAAGGTCTTTGAACTCTTCTCTATTGAAGGTTATATACTTGGCTATATTATCTTACTTCCTTGCCAAAATGCCTTCAGCTTTCATGCAGCATTAATAAAAGAAATATGCATTTGAAAAATATTTCTGTACGTTTTGTGAAACTCTAATTGAGTGCACTCTGCTATCTAATTGCTTTTCTATACAAGTACCTATATGACACATTTTTCGTAATTAGCATCAAGATTAATTTTCCTCTCAAGGTGAATTTATTAACTTCCTTTTAACAACTGTAACTGTTCTATTAAATGAGCTGAATTCAACAGGGGACAAGCAGAAAGCAACTGCATTTTTTTCTCCTAATGCCTCTTAAAACCTGTGTTCTAGACTTGTTTCTCCCCCACCCCCAAATTTTGATGAAATCTTAGGAGGTTCCATACATATTCTTTTCATTTTGAAGAAGAGTTTCATTTCAGTAAAAAAAATTTTTTTGAGATCTTTAAAATTTTGTGTCTTCTGACCATTAAAATGATATATATCCATTTTTTTAGTTCTTGTTTAATTTCCTTCAATAATGTTGCATAGGTTTTTAGAAATTTTACAGATGTTTCATTAGATTTGTTCTCAGATGTTTCATTAAATTTGTTTCCTTATATAGGAAAGCAACTAGATAACAGTGTCACTCAATTTTCTATTTCTGAAGTATTTTAAAAGATTGGGTATTTTGTATTTGTTAGGTATATAATCCTATGTGTGTGAATTAGGCAAAATCTGTTAATTGTGCTATTAAATTTTTTAGATATCTACTATTTTTATTTATTTCAGTTACTAGAGGAGGAATGTCTTAAAATCTTCCACTTCAACAGTTGATTTGTTGATGTTTGCTCTTAGTTCTGCAAATTCTTACCTTAAATATTTTGATGCAATATTATGATGTGCACAATTGTTAAACATTCTTTTTATTTTTATGTAATGTGCCTTAAAAATTGTAAGTGTGTGTGTGTGTGTGTGTGTGTGTGTGGTAAGAACACTTAACATGAGACATCCCTTCCTCACAGACCTGTAAGTGCAGACAGAGTACAGTATTGTTATCTACGAGCACAGTGTTGTGCAGCTGACCTCTAGAGTTTATTGCTATTGTATAACTGAAATTGTGTATGCATTGGTTAGTACTTCCCATTTCTTCCTCTATACCCAGCCCCTGGCTATCACTATTCTATTCTTTGCTTCTGTGAATTTGGCTATTCTAGATACCTCGTAAAGTGGAATCATGTAGTTTTTGTCCTATGACTAGCTAATTTCATTTAGCATAATGCCTCATTTGTATTGTTCCATATTACAGGATTTCCCTCTTTTTTAAGGCTAATGATAGGCCATTGTATGTGTATGATATGTTTTTTAATCCATTTATTCATTGATTGTGATTTAGGTTATTTCTACACCTTGGATACATGAGTGGTACTACAGTGAACATAAGAGTGCTAATATCTCTTCAAGATTCTATTTTCAATTTTTAAATACCTAGAAATGTGATTGCTGGATTATAAGATAGTTCTATTTTTAATTTTTCTTTTAGAAATTTTTTAAAAGGTTATTTATTTGAGAAAGAAAAAAGAGAGATCACAAGCAGGGGGAAACAGTAGAGGGAGAAGCAGACTCCCCACTGAACAGGGAGCCTGATGGGGGACTTGATCCAAGAACCCTAGGATCATGACCTGAACCAAAGGCTTAGCCAACTGAGCCACTCAGGTGCCCAGTTTTCAAATTTTTGAGGGACCATCATACTGTTTTCCATAGTGGCTGTACAATTTTGCATATGCATCAACTGTGTGAAAGAGTTCCCTTTCTTCCACATCTTCATTAATACTTGTTGCCTGTTTTTTAATCATAGCCATCCTAATGGGTGTGAGATAACATATCATTATGGTTTTGATTTGTATTTCACTGATAATTAGTGACATTGAGTATATCTATTAGCTATTTGCATATCTTCATTGGATAAATGCCTGTTCAAGTCCTTTGCCCATTTTGTAATAAAGTTGTCTTTTCCCAGAGCATTGTGAGTACTTTATATATATATTTTGGATATTAAGCTCTTAGCTCTTATCAGATACATGGTCTGCAAATATTTTCTCCCATTCTATGCATTGCCTTTTTACTCTCTTGATTGTTTCCTTTGCAGAAGCTTATTAATTTGATGCAATCTTATTTGTTTATGTATCTGATAAGGGATTAATATCATCAAGAAGATAAGAGATAATGAGTGTTCCCGGAGAGGATGTGATGGGGAGGGAGTGAACCCTTCTGCTCTGTTGGTGTGAATTTAAATTGGATAGCAACTATGGAAAAGGGTATGGAGGCTCCTCATAAAATTAAAAATAGAACTACCATATGATCTAGCAATTCCATTTCTAGGTATATATCCAAAAGAAATGAAAATAGAATAGCAAAGAGATATTTGCACTTCATGTTTATTACAGCATTACTCACAATAGCCAAGATGTGGAAACAATTAGTGTCTGTCAACAAATGAATGCATAAGGAAGATGGGATGTGTATTTATATATATATGGAATGCATAAGGAAGATGGGATGTGTATGTATATATATAGACATATATGTGTATATATACACATGTATGTGTATACACACACATATGTGTATGTATATATACATATATACACATATGTGTGCATGTATACATATGTGTGTATATATACACATATACATATACATACACATATATGTATATATACATATATCACATACACATAAACACAATGGAATATTCTGCTATAAGAAAGAAGGAAATCCTGCCAGTTGTGACAACATAGGTGGACGTCGAGGGCTTTGTCCTAAGTGAAATAAGTCAGGCAGAAAAGGATAAATACTGTATCATATCACTTATATGTGGAAACTGAAAAAGCCAAACTAGCAGAAACAGACTTGAATGATGGTTACCAGGGTGTGGGGGTGGAAAGTAGGGAGCTATTGGTCAAAGAGTACACACTTGGTATTAGAAGATGAATGGGGACACCTGTGTAGCTCAGTTGGTTAAGTGTCTAACTCGAGATCTCAGTTCAGTTCTTGATCTCAGGGTTGTGAGTTCACGCCCTGCTTTGGGCTCCACACTGGGTGTAGAGCTTACTTAAAAAAGAAAGAAAAGAAAAAAGAAGATGAATAAGTTTTGGGGTTCAAATGCACAGTGAAGTGATTATAGTTAACAATATTGTTTTATGTACTTGAAAGTTGCTAGGAGAGTAGATCTTAAGTGTTCTTATTGCTAAAACGAAATGGGAGTTTTGTGACATTATGGTTTTAGCTAATACTGCAGTGGTAATCACATTGTAATATAGAAGTGTATCCAATTAACATGTGTACATCTTCAACTTATACAATGTTAGAAGTCAGTTATGCCTTAATAAGTCTGGGAAAAATGTAATAGGGGAGTCCTTAGTAGAGATTCTAACCATAATAAAAAGGGTAAAGTTCTCAAGTACAGTTAAGTTCTCATTCCATTACCTGGAATATTACCTGGAGCCACTTTAAGCCTACCTTATCTATTCTGGGGGAAGGAGATGAGTAGTGGTATTTATGCTGAGAGAACAAGAAATGACAAAGGGTTTGAGAGTAATATTTTAGCCCCAAACTCCCAAATTCTGGGTAGTTGATTTATAGAACTTGTAACAATTTATGCATTCTCTGACTCCAAGATTTGATGGTAGCATTTTTGCTGTGCTGAGCTTGCTTTATAAGGTACTTGATAATGTGTTGAAGAGAGGTTTGCTGGGTGATTTGTCCTTGCCTTTTTTCCCTCCTTTAGGATGGAGATAGCATTGGTACTCTAGTATCCATTGAAAGGATTTGAATTTATAGCATTGTTTTTAAGAAAACTTTATTTTGGGCGCCTGGGTGGCTCAGTGGGTTAAAGCCTCTGCTTTCGGCTCAGGTCATGATCTCAGGGTCCTGGGATGGAGGCCCGCATTGGGCTCTCTGCTCAGCAGGGAGCCTGCTTCCCCCCCCCCCCCCGCCTGCCTCTCTGCCTCCTTGTGATCTCTCTCCCTCTGTAAAATAAATAAATAAAATCTTAAAAAAAAAAAAAAGAAAGAAAACTTTATTTTAAGCTCCAAGTAGCTAAGGTATATGCAAAGCTCTAGGAAACTATATTCAGGTAAATTAGAAAGTATTACCATCTTCAGCTGTTTAAAACAACATCACCTTGGGATTCTTGAGTGAATTATCCATTGTTTTGGTGCTTACAAATTTTTTGAAATTGTACAGTGAACCCCTAACCTCATTACTTCTGAATGTTAAATTGCATGGGACTTTTCTCTCCAAAGACCCAAACTAAAGAATTCCTGGGCCCAGTCATAAGAATGACTGTGAATGCAGTCCTCTAAAATAAAGAAATGGTCGTTCTGTAATTTGCAGTAGAGCTCTGCAATCTTCAGTTTAATAAACTATAACCCAAATAAAATGTTGGATAGTTGGAATCATTGAGCATATTGCCTTTCCACCCTGGCTTCTTTCATTTAGCAGTATGCATTTAAGGTTTCCCCATGTCTTTTCATGACTTTGGATAGCTCATTTTTTTATTCTGCTGAATAATGTTTCATTGTACAGCTGTACCACAGTTTATCCATTCACCTCTTGAAGGACATCATGGTTGCTTCCAGTCTTTGGTGATTCTATAAATATTTGTTTGCAGGTTTTGCATGCATATAAGATTTTAACTCAAGTGGGTAAATACCCAGGAGTGTGATTGGTGGATTGTATTGTAAGGCTATATATAATTTTGTAAGAAATTGCCAATTTTATCAGGTTTTTGGATTTCAACCATTCTAATAGGTATGTAGAAGGTTGTCCTTGTTGCTTTAATTTATAGTTGCCTAATGGGATATTATATTTACCATTTTTACATGTGGTTATTTGTTATCTGTATATATTCTTTGGGTAAGGTACTTGTTCAGATCTTTTGCCCATTTTTAAATTGGGCTGTTTCTTATTTCTGAGTTTTAAGTGTCCTTAGTATATTTCGTATACCAGACCTTTATCAGATAGAGTTTTCACAGATGTTCTCACAGTCTCTCCTTATCTTTTAATTTTCTTAATAGCTAAGTGTCTTTGGCAGAACTGAGGTTTTTAATTTTAAGAATGTCCAATTTATTGATTTTCTCCATGGGTCATGCTTCTGATTTTTTACCTAAAAATTCATTATCAAATAATGATATCAAATTCTCCTTATGTTATCTTTTAGAAGTTTTACAGTTTACATTTTAAATTTAGATCTAAGATCCATTTTGAGTTAATTTTTTTGCAAAGGTGTAAGGTCTAGGTCTAGGTTCACTTCTTTGTGGAAGGATGTCCAAGTCTTCTAGCCCATTTCTTGAAAAGACTATCTTTTCTTCATTGAATTACCTTTGTTCCTTTGTCAAAAGTTTACTTGCTTATAATTGTGTGCATCTGTTTCTGGGCTTTCTGTTTTATTGCATTGTTTAATTTGTCTATTATTTTTCTGGTACTATGCTGTCTTGATTACTGCAGCTTTTTGGAAAGTCTTAAAGTGAGCTAGTATCCAGCTTTTTTAGAGTTTTCTTTTTGTCTTTTGTTTCGAGCAGTTTTTATAGCGTTATGCCTAAGTGTGGTCAAGTTTTTAATTTATCCCTTGTTGGGGATTTGTAATATTTTATGAATTAGTGTTTGATTTCTTCCATAGATGTTGGTAACTTCTCAGAAATAATCTCTTTAAATATAACTTTTATTTCATTCCTCATCCCTTTCTGAGATATACACTATAATATATTAGACCTTTACATTATATGTTCTGTATATATTATGTTCTTTCATATGTTTTTCATCTCTATTATTTTATACTTTTTCCCAAATGTTTTCTTCTGACTATCTTCCAATTTATCACTTCTTTGTTTGATTCTGTTTAACTTGCTTTTAAATCCATCTTTGGGGTGCCTGGGTGGCTCAGTGGGTTAAGCCTCTGCCTTCGGCTCAGGTCATGATCTCAGGGTCCTGGGATGGAGGCCCGCATTGGGCTCTCTACTCAGCAGGGAGCCTGCTTCCCCCTCTCTCTCTGCCTGCCTCTCTGCCTACTTGTGATCTCTCTCTCTCTGTGTCAAATAAAATATTTTTTAAAAATCCATCTTTGACTTCTTAGTAGTGATTATTATAATATTTATTTATTTATTTTTATTGTGCTACGTTAGTCACCATACAGTACATCATTAGTTTTTGATGTAGTGTTCCAAGATTCATTGTTTATGTATAACACCCAGTGCTCCATGCAATACGTACCCTCCTTAATACTCACCACCAGGCTCACCCATCCCCTACTCCCCTTCCCTCTAAAACCCTCAGTTTGTTTCTTGGAGTCCACGGTCTCTCATGGTTTGTCTCCCCCCCTGATTTCCACCCCTTCACTTTTCCTTTCCTTCTTCTAATGTCCTCCATGTTATTCCTTATATTCCATTAAGTAAGTGAAACCATGATTATTGTAATATTTAGTTACACATTTCACTTTCTATTATGGCTTCCAATACTCTCCTGGAATTTTCAATATTATCTGTCATTTCTTTGCACATATCAAAGGGAAAGTCTATGTCTAATGATGCCAAACTTGTTTCTGAGAGTTTGCAAGCAAAGAGCGGTTTTTACATTTTTAAAGTGTTGTTTAAAAAAATAGAAGAATATACAATAGAGGCTGTATGTGGCCCACAGAACATAACACATTTACTCTCTGACTTTTTACATAAAAAAAAATCTACTGACCCATGAAGTAGATTCTTTATGGATCTGTATCTATTGTCATAGCGATAATGCCTTATCTCCTATATCTTGTTGGTTTTGATGCGGTATTGGATGTTGCACATGAACAATTACAGAGTTAATTTGGGACTATGTTGATATTAACTTCTTCCAGAGTAGATTAAAAGTTGCTTCTGGTAGGCAGATAAAGGCACCAACAATCTTGAATCACCCACATGCAATGAGAGAATGAGCTAATTCAAAGGTGGGCTTTAGTCTCTTTGAGGGCTGCTTAATTTCTGGTTCTCTGGTACTACAGTGCAAACCAAAGCTTGGGGACTTCTCAGCGATCATGTTCTTGGAGTGCCCTGAGTACTGAGTCCATTGAATCTCTCAACTGCCTCTATTAGAATCTGTTTCTGTTGGGATTGGCAGATGCTTCTGGGATAAAAACAACTTAAGGGCGCCTGGGTGGCTCAGTGGGTTAAAGCCTCTGCTTTCGGCTCAGGTCATGATCCCAGGGTCCTGGGATTAAGGCCCACATAGGGCTCTCTGCTCAGCAGGGAGCTTGCTTCCTCCTCTCCCTGTCTCTCTGCCTGCCTCTTTGCCTACTTGTAATCTCTCTCTCTCTGTGTCAAATAAATAAATAAAAAATCTTTAAAAAAAAATAAAATAAAAAATAAAAAAATAAAAACAACTTAAAATGTCATGCTCATCACTATAGATTTTCATCTCTTCTCTGGTTTTAAATTCCTAATTCTTTTTTGCTTGGTTAGTAATCTGTGGCTTTCATACAGGTTTTGAAATATTTTTTCCTGGCTATTCTTAATGATAGGTTTGGTTCAAATTGTTTTGACTGTAATTATTGGAAATAAATTATATTCATATTTACTTATGAATAGTGAAGTGTTTTCAATTTTTTTCATGTTCGTTTTTTTAATATTTCTATTTCAGATAGCTTCATTATTTCCCATGTATGTTGTGGGGTACATTGAGCCAAACAAATTTCAGAAGATCATTTATATGAACATGGTAACATTTTTAATATTCGTAAGTCAAATATTAAAATAAGATGTCAGGATTTATAAAACAGAACTTACTCTATTTTATGTGGTACCTCTTTGTAAGTAGTATTTAATTAATATATATGGTATTGATATTACCTAGAAGGAAAGATTACATTATGTATTTATGTCTGTAATCAGATCTATAATACTCAGATGTTTTATGTTCTGTGAAACTTTTAAAATTTTAATGTTTTATTTATTATTGTTACTACTTTTGAAATTGATTTTTCTCCCCAAGACTTGGGACTTTTAACACTTTGCATTAATATGACACTGTAAATTTTATGTTTTTGCATTTTTTAAATCTGGGTTTCCAAACACATTTATTTATTTGTTTGTTTATTTATATAAAGATTTTTATTTGTTTGTCAGAGATAGATACAGCGAGAGAGGGAACACAAGCAGTGGGAGTGGGAGAGGGAGAAGCAGGCTTCCCGCTGAGCAGGGATCCCTATGTGGGGCTCCATCCCAGGACCTTGGGACCATGACCTGAGCCGAAGGCAGATGCTTAATGACTGAGCCACCCAGGGACCCCAAACACATATATATTTTAGATAAGAACATAAAACAAAGCTTTGTTAGTGATGGAAATCTTCAAGTAGTCCAACAAAAATAAGATTAGAAAATTAATACTTACAACTAAGTCCTTCTTATTATCACTCCATTATTGAATCAATAGAAGTACTAGTGCTTTTTTTCTGTTTTCTTTACATCAGGTATCAGAGAAATAAGATTAAGTTCTGTATATAATTTATGGTGTTGAAAAACTTAGAACCTATCCGTATATTAAAATTCTATTATCATTTGGCCAGGATCTATCTATTAATCTTATTTATGCATATTAAGTTTGTATTAGAAATTACTATGCCTATAGGCAAAGTATGCATTATGCTATATATCTAATAACAATAAAACAGATGTTTCCTTTCTTTAATTTGCAGGTTTCAGTTCTCCTTTGTTTTGTATTGATGTTTGGAAATCCAATGTATTTATCTTCTTATTATTCTTCATCTTTGTTAATGACATTGGTAAGTATTTGCTAAGCTCATGAAGATTCTTTTTTTTACCTGTCAAATAGTAGGTTTATACATGTAATATAAGTTTAGGAGAATAAATAGTGCCCTTCCCTTATTATTGCTCACTTGAAAAACTTTTTCTCAAATAATGCTTTTCTCTCTCTCATCCTTGAAAATGAATACAATACAAAGTTTATCTCTTTAAAGTAATGGCCAGGCAAATATTTTCAAAAACCATAAAGTAATAAGGCTTACTTTGAAACTATGCCATAATTTATAATAAAAATTGGTTCTTTCCTTCTACATCACTTCAGTACACTAAATAGTTATTGCAATGATGTTTACCATTTCCCAAAACATTTTTGGAACTCCTCTGTGAAATGCTTTTACAGACTGCGGCACATTATTTTGAGTATCTACGTTGGTGGCAAATATTTATCTTTCAAGGGTGGATTTAATTTTTGGAAATGATCAAAGTCCTGTGAACCAGGTAGGTGATGAGATCTTGGTTAATCTAGATCTTGATCAGAATATGGTGTGACAATAATTAGACTGATTTTCTTGATCATAACTAAATAATCTTTGAAGGCAGTTTGGAAAGAGGAGTTTCAAACTGTTTTGAGCAATGGCAACATGATTAGAATAATGTATAGACTATATACAGAATAATATACATAATAGTCTATACATTATTCTATATATAGTGTCTAAAGTAAGTCATGTGACTTACTTCCATGGATATATACATTTGGATATGTATTTGGAATAGTGGGTGAGTAAAAGTGTTTTATTATTTTTTAGTCACACTTCATATATTCATGAGCCAGAACATGGTGTGTTTTCCTCCACTGGAATGTTTCTGGGATATTCTCTTTGCACAATGATCAGAAATTATATGAACCACAGTAATACCAAAATACGGCATCTTTTCATGTATGGTGCATTGACTGACTCTTGAGATTACCCCTGTATCTTAACATTTTGCTCCCTAAGCCTTTTTTCCTTTGGCCGCATAGTAAATAATCCCTCTATTTTTTTTCCCTCAAAAACATTTTCAACATTTTATCAAACTTTTTTAGCCTTACAAAGTAGAGGACTTGCAATCATCTACCTCTTTTTATGAAAACATTTTATTTTGAAATATAACATACATAAAAAAACTGCATAAAACTAATGTTTTGTATACTTAGTACTATTACTAATAAGTACTGATAAGTGAACTGTTATTTGACAAACGTTCTCAAACTACCATCAAGTCAAAATTAGAACTTTTCTAACCATTCTAGAAGCTCTCTGTGTGCTCTGCCCCAATTATAAATCCCCTGCACTGGTCTAAAGCATAAATAACTATCTAGACTACACTAATTTCTCTTTAGTTTCATCACTTAAGTTTCTATTATAAGCTACAGATTTCCCATATATCTTCCTGGTGTTATTTCCAAGAAATTTATTTTTTAAAAATTCAGGTCATTGAATATGTAAGGATTTTCTGTTCTAGATTTTGCTCTTTGAATCCTCATGATGTAGCTTTATGTCTTCCTTTGCCTTCTTTATTTATAATACAGTTGATCTTTGAACATTGCAGGGAGTGGGTTAGGGACATTAAACTCCCATGCAGTTGAAAATCCACTTTTAATTTTTGATTTCCCTAAAACTTAACTACTGATAACTAACATTGATGGAAGCCATGCTGATAACACAAAAAATTGATTAACATTTATTTCGTATATTATATTATGTACTGTATTCTTAAAGTAAGCTCTGGAGGAAAGAGAATGTTATTAAGGAAATCATAAGGAAGAGAAAATACATTTACAGTTCTGTATTTATTGAAAAAAAATCCATGTATAAGTTGATCCATGAGGTTCAAACCCATGTTGTTCAAGGGTCAACTGTATATTAATAATAGGACCTAAAATTTGTACAGGTTTGATTCCTCTGGCAAGTCTATAGTATTGTTCTTTCGTCAGGAGGCACATAATATCTGGTGCCTCTCTTTTTATGGTGGCAGCCATCAGTGCTTAGTTCTAGATCCATTAATTCAATAGGGATGACAAAAT
Source organism: Ailurus styani (assembly GCA_002007465.1). Lineage (NCBI taxonomy): Eukaryota > Metazoa > Chordata > Mammalia > Carnivora > Ailuridae > Ailurus > Ailurus styani. The sequence continues at coordinate 254,116 of LNAC01000397.1, read as the reverse complement.
GATGACATATTAATCCTTCACTTACAATTCATACCAGAAAATAAAGTACATGTCTAAATAAAGAAGTTGGGAGGAGGTAGAAAAATATTTGAAGAAATAATGGCCAAAAATTTTCCAAATTTGATGAAAAGTATTAACTGAGATGTGAAGAATTTTATTGAATCTCAATATAAGAAACTGAGCAAAAGCTATAATAAGTCACGTTATGATCAAATTGCTCAAAGTTAGTGATAAAGAGAAAATCCTAAAAACAGAGAAATAAGACATATTAATTATAGAACAGAGAGTAAAGATGTCAGTAGATTTTTCATAAGAAAAAATGCAAGCAATAAGATAGTCAAGCAACATCTTTATAAAATAGTTAAAGAAAAAAATATAGTGAATCTACAATTCTATACCCAGTAAACATATCTTTAAAGATTTAAGGCAAAATAAAGATTTTATGACCAGCGGATTTTCATTAAAATAAATATTAAAGGAGGTCCTTCAGATGGAAAGAATAAAATATTAGATGTCATTCTGGTTCTACACAAATGAAGGTCTCTGAAAATGGTAGCTAACGGTAAATATGTAAGGTTTTCCTCCCATTTTTATCAACATGGATGGACCTTGAGGGCATCATGCTATGTGAAATAAGAGAGAAAGACAAATGCTATCTTCTCATTTGTGTCTTTAGTTTCTTTCAGCAATGTTTTGTAGTTCAGTATATTAAGTCTTTCACCTCTTTAGTTAAGTTTATTCTGTATTTTTTATTCTTTTCCAGGCTATTGTAAATGGGAGTGTTTTCTTAATTTCCTTTTCAGAATGTTGATTGTTAATGTGTAGAAATGCAACATATTTTTGTATTTTGATTTTATATCCTGCTATTTTTTAAAAATTAATTCTGTGTGTGTAATCTTTAGTGTTTTCTACATAGAAAATCACATCATCTGCAAACAGAGATAATTTTACATCTTCCTTTACAATTTTTATGACTTTTACTTCTTTTTCTTGCTTAATTGCTATAGCTAGGACTTCTAGTACTGTATTGAATAGAAATCATTAAAATTGGCATCCTAGCCTTGTTCCTCATCTTAGAGTAAAAGCTTACAGTTTTTCACCATTTAGTGTGATGTTAGCTGTGGGATTTTCAAACATGACCCTTATTATGTTAAGGTAATTTCCTTCTATTCCTAGGTTGTTGAGAGTTTTTATCATGATAGGAGGTTGAATTTTATCAAATGCTTTCCTGCATCTATTGAGATGATACTGTGATTTTTAATCCCTCATTCTATTATTGTAGCATGTTATATTAATTGATTTGCATATGTTGAACCATCCTAGTTGCAAGATAAATCTCATTTAATCATGGTGTATGATCCTTTTAATGTGTGCTGTTAAATCTAGTTTGACTATATTTTAATAAGAAATTTTGCATTTCTGTTCACCAGTGATATTAGTCTGTAGTTAGTTTTCTTGTAGTGTCCTTGTCTGGCTTTGGTATCAGGGTCATGCTGGCCTCATGAAATACGTTTCCTCCTAAGTTTTTTGGAATGGTTCGAGAAGGGTCAACATTAATTTTTCTTTAAATGTCTGGTAGAGTTTACCAGCAAAGCCATCTGGTCCTGGTCTTCTTTTTGTTGGGAGGTTTTTAAATTATTTATTCAGTCTCTTTACTAGTTATATGTATGCTCAGTGTTTCTGAATCATGTCTGTTCCAATCAGACATGATTCTGTCTTGGAAGATTGTATACTTCTAGGAATGTGTCTCTTCTCTGTAATCCAATTTGTTAGCATCTAGTTGTTCATAGTAGTGTCTTATAATCTAGTTTGTTTGGATTTATATCAACTTGATCAGAAGCAGAAGTTCCATCCTGATTCATTTTAATAATTTATTTTTGGAGTGAAATATTATGTTTCTAAGAATAAGAAATATACAAAAAGCTATATTCAGAAAATGTCACTCCCCTCTTTCTTCTTATCCCGTCCTCTCCACCTTTCTTTTCACCTTGGTCCTACCTTTCTTGTAAGATATCTCATTGGTTTTCTGGTTTGCCCATTTCGTTTTTTGGTTTTTGTTTTTCTTTTTTTGCACTAATAAATATTACATATTTTTAAAATTTATCTCTTCTTATTTACCTGAATGATAGCATACTATAGATCGTTTTCTGTACTTTGGTTTATCAGCCTATTGTAGATATCATGTAACAACCTATCCTGGATATCATTACATATAGAGCTCTTCTTCATTCCTTTTATAGTTTCATAGTACTGCACTGTGCATGTTCCGTAGATAACACAACCACTGTCCAATGTCTGGCATCTAGGTTGTTTTTGTATTTTGTATTTACAGTGTTACAGTGTATAATCTGGTACATTTTTATTTTCCTGTTGTTGGAAGTTCAAGAATCCTGGCTCACCTTGAACTAACTAGATGATGCAAAATTCCACTCAATATCTAAGTAATACACAGGCCTAAGATGTCAGTTTCTCATAGGAAGCTTTTTTTTTTAACCCAAACTTGAGAATAAACAAATTTTATCACCTTGTAACAATAGTAGGAGTACGCCTACTAACTGAGTGTCTGTCAGTTTGGGCTGCTATAGTAAAAATATTATAGACTGGATAGCTTACACAGAAATTTATTTTTCACAGTTCTGGAGGCTGGGAAGTCCGTGATCAGGGTGCCAGTTAATTTGGTTCTTGGTAAGGGCCCTTTTCTTGATTTGTAGATAGATGCCTTCACCATATCCTTACATAGTGGAGAGAGAAACATCTCTCTCATATCTCTTCTTATAATAACACTAGCCCATTCATGAGGGGTCCACCCTCATGGTCTAATTACCTCCCAAAGGTTTCACTTTCCCATATGTCACAAGTTCACATTCTTACCTTCCATAGACCCAAGCCATTTTCTACTTTTCATGCAAGCCCATAGTTAAAACTTTATTCTGCAGTCCTCCTTTAAGACTGCCCTAGATTCTCTCCTAATTATTTCAGTTTTTTAAAGTCATCTGCTTTTCTCTGGCACCTGAAAAACTCATTTTCTGTCTTATACTTTTCACTTAGGCATATTTTAAACATTTTAAAATTTTATTTAGGAATTCAGAGAGGAAGGGTTTTCATGTTAATTTAGACCACTAATTTTGCTGGGTGACGTACATAGACCCTTGCATGGCTACACCTCCCACATAACATCTATACCCTCAGAGGAGTGGTCTGCCCAAGACATCCCAAGTAACTCAGTGAGGAATTAACTTGATTCTAGAAGCAACTTTTTGGCATACAAAGCATTTAGCTCTCATTACAAGGAAATTTTCCAGGTCCAAATTTTGAAAAATCAATTATTAAGAAGGAAAATGGGTAGTGATAGCCAAGATGGAAGCAGATGATTGTGTAATTTTTGAAATGTCTCATTCATATAAAATGTCAATTTTACTTAATTGTTTCATTTTATATCATGTGCATTTTAGGTGATAATTCTAAAGAGAAATAAAATTCAGAGATTGGGAGTGTCTGAACTCAACTTTTGGGTAAGATTCAACATTTTTAACCATTTCTTCAGACTCGATTTCTATACACTGAATACAGACAATATACTTTAAAAATTGAATGACTTATGGTCAATAAATCTTATCAATACCTACTCACATAGGGAGAGAAATAGCCTTTAGCACTATCTACAAGTCATTATCAAGAAATGAGTTCGGGCGCCTGGGTGGCTCAGTGGGTTAAAGCCGCTGCCTTCGGCTCAGGTCATGATCCCAGGGTCCTGGGATCGAGGCCCGCGTCGGGCTCTCTGCTTAGCGGGGAGCCTGCTTCCTCGTCTCTCCTCTCTCTCTGCCTGCCTCTCTGCCTACTTGTGATCTCTTTCTCTGTGTCAAATGAATAAATAAAATCTTTAAAAAAAAAAATAAATGAGTTCACTTATTTCAGGACTATGCTCACACCTCTCTTTACTTTTCATCTTGCTATACCCTTACTGCCTTGCTTTCTAAATTTTGAGTTTCTCTCTTTAGATTTACTAACCTTCTTTTCAAAATAACTCAGTCTGTAGTCCTGACCCCACTTTCCCTTTTTCTTTTCTCTACATCTGTCATCTATCTGTTCTTCTGCTTCATACTCTAGACAATTACTTTTGTCCCTGTACCATTTTCCCTACAGTCTCCCAGCCCCTTCTTATTTCAACTCAGCCACTACCTAATCTCTTTGACTTCTTCCTAAATATGCAAATAGGTAACCCATGTTACCTCTATATTTGTGTGTCTTGTTTCCAAGTAAAATAAGTATATTATTAGGTAGGCATGGCAATTACTAATTCTCGTAATATTGTACAGATGACATTCCTTCTTTTTCTCTTGGTCTTTAATGTAGATGTACACCTGTTAAAAAATAAAGCCCATAGTGAAGATCTGTGTGATTATATATGATATATTAATAAGGTAAAACTGGAGAAGTTATGGTAATATCAGGTAGATTGCTATTCAGAATGCAACAGAACAGAATGGACAGAGTTGCCAGTTACTGCTGGAGGCTTTTTCCCACCCCTAATGATGAAAATGTAGGAATATTTGTGCACTTGAATTATTAGATGACATGGCCCTTCTAATAATGTGATTTTTTACTTCAGAAAAATTAACAGTTTTAAAAGATTAAACCAAGAAATCAATGAAAAATTCAAAGATCTTCATTTAATAACTGAACTTAAAATCAAAATTTCCATTACAAACTATTGAAAAATGGCAACAAACATTGTCCATGGACATTTAGGGAATTGTGTCAAAGCTGTACTAAGAAGAAAATTTATTGTCTTAAGTTTTTACAGTTTAGACTGGAAAGAATAAAAAAATTAAGCTTTCAACTCAAAAATTTCAAAGAAACAAAAATCTAAGGAGAAAAAAGTTGAAATATAATTAATGTTCAGCTTACATTTATATGTTGAAGTTGATATATTGATATTGTCAGTCTTTTGCAAAAGGGAGAAACAAATGTTAGTCATCTAGACAATGCAAAGGATATTTTGGCTTTTTATGGCTGCTTTTTTTTTAAATAAAAGGCAGAAAGGAAAAGCAAAGATGTTTTGTAAACTGATACTTTTTTTTTTACAACCTCCTCCCCCAAACTTTTTTACTCCCAAGTAATTCTTTCATGCCTATGGAATAAAAATTATATTGTGTATCTTCCTCTGTATGGTATTTAGAAACCAAAGATCTAAGTGCTGAGTGTCCTCATTGCTACCACTCTGTCCTGGCTTCTAGACCCATACATATAGATGCATATACACACACACACATCTAAATATTTGTATCATTGAAATTCTACAAGGAGATGTAAAAGAGAGTGGGGCTGAAAAAATGTTGAATGAATAAAGTCTGAAGACTTCCCAAATTTGGTAAAAGACATAAATCTAGAGTCAAGACACTGAGTGAATCCAAGTAAACTAAAATTAGTTTTCTATAATCTTTATACCTGAATGACGATTGGGCTAGATATAAAGTTCCTGGTTTCCACTTCCTCAAGTGTCTTGATAATGCTTCTACACTGTTGATGCGTGTTTCTTTTAACATGTATGATGCAGGGGCGCCTGGGTGATTCAGTGGGTTAAAGCCTCTGCCTTTGGCTTAGGTCAGGATCTCAAGGTCCTGGGATTGATCCTTCCCCCGCCCTAAATTGGGCTCCCTGCTGAGCAGGGAGCCTGCTTCCTCCTCCCTCTCTGCCTGCCTCTCTGCCTACTTGTGATCTCTCTCTCTGTCAAATAAATTTTTAAAAAATTAAAAAAAATCCCATGTATGATGCAAACCGAATTCTCTTGCCCTTCTGAGTTTTGTGGCCTTTGTGCCTAGAAGTATGAAGAAATTTTTCTTCATTTTTAAGTTTTACTAGGCTATATCTTGAGGTAGTTTACCATACTGATCAATTTCCTCAGTACACGGTGAGTCCTTCCCAAATATAAATTGGTCTTTTATGTCTAGGAAGTTTTCTTGGATTGCAGTTTTTTCTTTTTCAGGTACTCTAATTATAAATACGTTGCCTGCCTTCTGTTTCTTCAACTTTCTCTGATTCTTTTACTTCTTTAATCTCATTTTTATTCCCCGGGGGTTTTTGTTGCGGCCGTGGCTGCTGCTGCTGCTATTGTTGTTTCTGTCCTCAGTGCTCTTTTTGAATTTTTATTTGAATCTCTTCTCCTTTAGTTACCTTGAAATTGTCTTCATTTTTCAGTGGTTTTCTCCTGTTCTTTCATTTCTTTTCTATACATAATAAATACTCTTAAATTTTTTTTGTGCTTTGTCCATTTCTGTTCTTAGTTTAAAATTTTTTTTTACACCTCTGAATGATTATTTGAACTTACTTAATTCAACTTTTAATTCTCCATTGTAGGTTTTTTCTGCTTTGTGAGATTTTAACTCATTAGAGCGGATATCATTAACTGAAATGTTTGACTCTTTTTTAACTTCTTATAGAGGCTATACTATAGGTATTATAGACATCTTTCACCTAATTATTTTGTGGTTAGAACAGATGTTTTCTAATCCAGGTGGAACCTCTTTTGCCAAAATATGGCTTTATCAATTAATAATAACTTCCTTCATTAATCTTTCAGTGACAGTAATGATTGTTTGCCTTTTGTTTGGTCCCCATTTATTTTTCTGAATACTTAATTTTCCCTTCTTGCTTATTTATTTTCCATACATTCTCCTAGAGGGTTTCTTTTTCTTTTCCCTTCCTCTCTTTCCAGAAGTAATGCCTTCTGGGATCAGTATTTTTTATACTGAATGCTTGAAGTCCCTGCTCTATAGCCCATTCTCCAGTCTTCTCACACAAAAGGTGGACTTTTTCTAAAGTTATTTCAGCGCAGTTTGGGACCCCTCCTTTCCCTCTCTCCTCTTCCATATGGTTTTGAGACTCCCCTCATTCTCTTTAAAGGCTTAGATCAGGACTTGAGGTTTAACTTTGCTGTATATGTTGTTTCTTTCTATTAATAGGTAATTTGAAGTTTGTACTGTTACCTGTTTTTAATATTTGTGGTTGCATTGTTCTACTTGTTGGATAAGTGTGGAGAGATTTGGATTTAGGCCACTATAATTTTCCTCTGGTTATCTAGAAGTCCACATTTTTGCTCTTTCTAATCGAGGTTAACCAAAAAACAAATAAAAAACAAACAGAACCCCCATATAAGTTTTAGTTTCTATTTCTCTCTTTAAAATAAAAGCTTAAGTTTTCAAAATTTCCTTTCATGAAGAGGGACTTACACAATTTTATTTCCAAAAGAGTGATAGAAGAATTTTTTATAATTTAATCCTATTTTTTGAAAAAAGGACTTTTCAACTAGGAAATAGTATTTGGAAACATACATATGGCTCCTTTTTTCACAGAAATTGAAAAGAAACAACTTTAAGAAAGTTCCTTTAGAATTTGTAGAACTCTAGGGTTGTTATATATTTTGTATATAAGAGTGTCATCTCTTTCAGTTCTTTGCCTTTAAACAAAATTTTCTAAAGGAATATCCTTTTTTAGACTGCATCATTAATATTCTTTACATGATTAAAATTTTCCTATAACATTTGTTGATATAATTGAATGTTTTAACTCAGTCATTTTTAATTTTTATATTATAATTTTATTTTCTAGCTGATTCAAGGTTGCGCTTGGTTGTGTGGAACAATTATTTTGAAATTTCTGACATCTAAAATCTTAGGTGTTTCAGATCATGTAAGTACTTTCTAGTTAAAGCATAAAATTTCCTGGAAATATATAGATAGATAAAAACTTTGAAGCCATCTATTTTTACCTATTTATTTTATAGAGATTAAGGGCCTTCCTCAAAGTCCTAGGGGTAGTTATTGGCTGAGTCATTAATAAAACTGTGCAGTTCAACGATCTTTTCAACCCACTAAGAAAAAACTATCAATGAATGCTGAAATAACCATCCAGGAAAAATATTAATAATATCTTAAGTAGTTATATGTTTGTATTTCAGTTAAAATACAAATAGGGGCATCTGGCTGGTTCACTCAGTAGAGTGTGCGACTCTTGTTGGGGTCGTGGGTTCGAGCCCTGTGTTGGGTGTGTAAATTACTTTAAAATCTTAAAAAAATAATCATTTGTTTAAAATAATAAGTTGTTCATTTATTGCAGATGTTAACATATGAACAGTCTGTACTTAGCTTTGAAATATAAAACTCTCACAATCTCAGTGTAGTTTTATATATGTATAATTACAGACTAAAATTAAGATGTGACTTGATATTTTTAAAATTTTCTTGTAATATAAAAGGAAATGGGAAATGTTAAAAGTTCTTTATCTTTTCATCTTCTGGAAAATGTATGGATCTATCCCTCATGTGTAGTGCATATTTGTTTTAAAGCCAATGTCTTACAGAATAGCCATTGTCAAAGTGGAAGTCCCCACTTAGCTAATCAGTTCAGGGGAACAGAAGACAGTACAGGAATTTATTTTTGATTCTTGACACTTACTGTTTGGATATGAGTGTACATGAGTGTATCATACACTAGTATCATACACTAACGTACTCTGGAATGTACTTCATCTAGTATTATCCAGTCTAATTACCCTATCTAATGCTGAAGTTTCTTCACCTTTAACAAGAGATTATGGTATTTACTCACTGAATGGTCAAGTGCTATCACTCTCCAGGAGAACTGAGCTTATGCACATGTTGAGGTTAAACATAATTTCAAAATGTAAGGATTCAGTCATCATTTATTGCTAGCTCTGTGTGGTGATTCATTGGGTTTTTTGTTGTTGTTGTTGCTGCTGTTCTCTGCTATGTCTGACACATTTTCCTTTTCTCTTTCCCTTTCATAACTTTTCATTCTGTAGGGACTGTACATTTTACGGTAAACTTTACTGAAGCCTCCTAAGTCATTTATTTATCTGTTAATTTGGTCTGTGGTTTTGTTTTCTGCCTTGCTCCACCTTGTCACCCAGCTGATTACAAATCTTACACACACACACACACACACCCACACACACCCACCCTTGGTACTCTTAAGTGAATTCCTATATGTGACAGCTGTGAGACTTGAAATGAGAGTGGTTTAGTTAAATTATTATCAATCATCAGGCCTAGTCCAAATTAGAAAAATAAAGTCTGAATTATCCTTGCTACCGTTAGGTAAGGGGAACCATAAATAAATGAAAACCACAGACAACTGTTACATTTGATGTAAAATAATTTTTGTTCCTGCAGAAGAATTTGAATTAAGGTTTACATACCAGATATTTTCTTTTTTGGCCTTCTGAGAATGCAGTAAAAAAATAATTGTCTCACTGACAGTAGGTAATAAATAATCAGTAGAAAACAGGAGTTCTACATTGAGTTTGGTGGTGTTTATTTCAAAGGCCTTGGAGATTAAGTAACTAAAAGTAGTGTGTGTAGTTGTTGTAATTCTTATGATGACTAGCTCTTAAGTTTAATGGCTTGAATGTATGTATGAAAAATTCAACAAGCACCAAAAATTATAATCAATGTGTGAGGCTTTGTGAAAATAACAACACATAGAAAATTTAAAATTTATTCATGATTTGCAGTGTGTAGAGAAAGGGTTAATGTGGATAGTTTCCTTCTTACTAAATGATGATTATAAAATCTCATGATTAACTGCATGGTAGTTTCTGCCCAGTGAGAGTTGATCTTAGCTCACTCTTTGTATTATCATCTCTGTTTATTTTTTTCTGACCTCTTCTCTTCATTTCTTGCGATATTTCTCTTTGTTTTCAGTTTTCTTCATAATTCAATGCATAGCAATGTATAGTTCACTGATTTTTAAAAAAATTTTTCTTTGAGGGGCATCTGTGTACCTTGGATTATCTCCTTTGTAGACTTTTCTAATATAACAAATCAATTTTTCTTGACCATAATTCTTAGTGTAATTTTAATTCATTTTACTTTATTCTCTTCCCAGATTCGCCTGAGTGACCTTATAGCAGCCAGAATCCTAAGGTATACAGATTTTGATACCTTAATTTACACCTGTGCTCCTGAATTTGACTTCATGGAAAAAGCGGTATGAATATTTTTTAAATATTTTTCCTTCTCTACAGGTATAATGGTTTTTTTCTCTTGAGTTTTCCGTTTAGTCTGAAACTCACAATTTTTGTCAAGAGACACCCAACTTTATCATTTTTTTACTATAACTTTTACTAGTCATACAGCATTCCTCACCTATTCTTTTATGTATAAAATCAATGAACAGTGACCTCTATCTTAAAGAGTTATTGATGATGATTAAATGAGATAATCCAGGAATAGTGCTGAACATACTATTTGATCCACAGTTCAATTGCTTTCATTTATTTTTTTAAAATATTTTTAAATTTATTCATTTGAGAGAAGAGAGCAAGCCAGAGCATGAGAAGGGGGGTGGGTCAGAGGGAGAGGAAGAAGCAGATTCCCACTGAGCATGGAGCCCATGCTGGGCTTGATCCCAAGACCCTGGGATCATGACTGTAGCAGAAGGTGGGCACTTAACTAACTGAACCACCCAGGTGCCCCATACAATTCAATTACTTTTAATAATCTAGGTCATTTAGAGGTATGGAACTTCTCAGAAAAAAGAAATCCACATTTTTTTTTGGTTTTCGGAAACTTTAGTTTTATTTCACTTAATACTCCAAATATTGTAAAAAAATTTTAACAAGATGCTGCTAAGAAAGGTATACTACTAATCATACATTATTCTCTTATCTATCCAACCAGTCATACATTCACTCAAAAACTGTTATGACTACTATTTATTTATCTGTGAGGCAGTTTGCTGTAGGACTGACTATAAAGAGGAAGATGTCTTGGTTCCTGCCTTCAAGAAGTACTTAATTTAGTGACATGGTAAATCACTCTGACCACAGTAATGGGTCATGAGAATTATTTAGCTGCTGATGTTATTTTATTGCTTACTCATATTTACAGTAATTACATAGACTGGCTTTCTTCCTTGTTTGTTCTAATTTCACCAATGAAAATAATGGAACTTCGCAGCTCAGGAAATGATAATGTAGGGTCTGAGGGTCAGTAAACGTAAAATTTAAGAATTAATATTACATAAATAAAAAAAGATAAAACCAAAAGAAAGGAAAAATAATAGACATAGCTTATTTTTGGTTTAATTGTTTTTACTGTTAAAATCTTTGGTACATTTATGTAACTTTTTAATTTTCATTCTTGTACTAGAAGATGAAGGTTGATAAATACATATAGTGTTAAAGACAAAAACATTTTTACCTTTAAGAAATTTCATTGTGATACTCAATTTGACATAGATTTTTATTCATTTATTATAAAATTTAATAAATGACTATTTTGAATCATTTACTTTATTTCAGACTCCATTGAGATACACAAAGACATTATTGCTTCCAGTCATTATGATGATTACTTATTTTATCTTTAAAAAGGTATTTTAAAAAAATTTTATCATTTGCTTTTAAAGGGTTCAAGATAAGGACTATAGTGGATTAATGCTAATAACTGGGAATTCCATTTTCTTTTTAGGATAAGTCCATATGTCCCCTTAAAAAAATTTCTTATTCAGATCTCTCTTTATTTAGTATTATATGGGTTTTTTATAAAGCCTCACCAGAAAGGATATTCTTATTCTTTCAAAAGAAATACACCAGTTACCCACTAGCATTAGTCCACTGGGACAAATAAAACAGGTCTGCTCCTATCTTGGAACTTACAGTCTTAGTGGGTGTGCAGGGGCATTAAGCAAGCAATCATACAAACCAGTAAAGAATTAAAACTGTTACAGGAGCTGTGAAAGGAAAACAGTTCGGTATCTTCTAAATATAAAGCACATTCAAGGAAGTCTTGATCCGTTTTAAGACATGCACAGGAGAAATTTGTGTAGACATTCTTTAAAACATTTTCTATGTATTCTGTGTGTTTTCCCAACAAAAGAAAATACTATTATGATAAAAGGAATAATGTTCTAAAATACCTCTGGCAGATTTTCTTGGTCTGGGAGTGGTGTATCTGAAAGCCCAGCTAAAGATACTGGGTCTTAGTTTTTAGCATTTTTGAAGCATCTTTATGTTGTTTACAGGTTGTCTTAAGTCAGTATATATTTATTTTATACCTTCAAGTAGATAGAAATAACATTTCTCTACTACTATGCCAGGTATGATCCTATTGAAACTAGTTTTCTTTATTTAAAGTCAAATTGCATATCTTCTCTGTATAGTTCTAGCTCCCACATTTCTCATTCCTGTGTTTTCACATAAAATGTGAATAATTTATGAGTGAGAAAGCATCTGCCTCTAACCTCTGTAGTTCTTCCCTTAATCTAGTTCCCTAGGGACCACATGTAAAGAGGATAGAGGTAGTAAGAAGAATGGGTAAACTATACACGGTGTCCCTTTCGCTCCACCTAGCTCTCCACTAGCCTGTTTCTGTTCCATCATGGCAAATGGTGCTATTCTTTACGACTCCACTTAGAGGAGCTAATGCAGGAATTAACTATTCAGTGGGGAGATAGCTAACATGGGAGAAGATGACAGTTAGATCTACTGTTACTATTTTTTTAAAAATTAAGATCCACAGCTCATAAACACAGTATTAGCCCCCAAACACACCACAGTTCAAACCACGCATATGCATTAACAGGCATTTTTGTGCATTTGCTGCGTGTGCACACACACTTGTGCACAGACATGTCCCCATCCCTACAGCCATTAAAGTTTAACACCTTTCTGTCTCCATATAAACCCCTCCTCTTTATTTGTCCCATTGTGGCTTATTTTTTTCCCCTCAAGAATACTTCTGATGTTCATTTACTTTTTCAATTGTGTGAAATCACTTCTTGGAAGAAAGAAGGAAAGCATATATTGTATGATTTTTCTGCTGAATTTTAAACTCCTCTAAGTGTATATATTCTATTAACTAAACCCCTAAATAGGCTTTTTGCTTGCCTAAATGACCAGAATTTCACTTGTGTCACTTGAAACATTCATAAAATATAACATAAAAAAATACTCTTGAACGAATGAGAGAAGTTGAAAATTCTAATCTTAGATTTCATTTTAGAATTCGAATTTCACTATGTATTTTCTCATTGTTTATTTCTTAAGTTAAAAACCACGTATTATGCACAGTGTAGAACTTGAAGTTCCCTGTAAATTTTTTACTTGTACCTTTAAGTTACCTAGGATTGCAGCTAAAGACTCTGGCCCAGTTAAGCTCCCCCATTCCCCTTCACTCCTCCCTTTCTGCCTCCCTCACCCATCACGTGGTACATTGTGATAGGTGCTCTTTGGCCTTCTGTAGCGGTTATTTCCGGCTGAGATAGATCAGGGAGGATTATGCCATAGCTAGCTTTATAATACTCAGAAGTTTAGCGAAGCAGGAATATAAACTGTGTGGGTGGGAGGAGGGGAGTGGGTGGGGTGGGGAAGGGGGGAAAGGAGAGAGAGATTCCTACTTTGCTTGGAAGGTTAAGTTAAAATAGTCTCTGAAAGTACATGGAAGAAGCTGCCTCCTTGGTGGAAACCAATTCCCCACTTTCAGCCCACTTCCTTCCCAGTAAAATATAAACTTAAACTCTAATAAGGAGTTGCCCACATGTAAGAGCTTAGAATTTTAGAGTTGAAATGGACCTTAAAGATTTAACCCAATGTCCTTTCCTTTCCTTTCTTTTTTTTTTTTAATAAAAGAGGAATTTAGAACTTCAAGAAAATATTTGTCTGAGGCAGAGATGGGATTAAAGTGCCCCTGAAGACTCACTTTAACAATAAAAACATTTATTTCTAAAAGTGAGGGTATTTATGTTAATGAATCAGAGCATTTTAAATGTCACATAATTCCTTAGAAAAGCTTAATTTATTCTATTCACAGGCTTATCGTGATGTTTTATGTGTCTTATCTACAAACACTTATCTAAGGTAATTATATCACAGTTGTTTTTAAATCATACTGTATTCAGTTATCAAATAACTACCATAATGTCAAATGGATATAATTGTTTTTAAATCATACTATATCCAGTTATTAAATAACTACAGTAATATCAAATGAATGTATATTAAACTAGCATTTTGATTAAGAAAGGAGACATGAACCAAATTTAGATGTTCTCTTTAAAAAAATGTATTATTCTTAGACATCTCTTTTATGTGTTTGGATTTGTTTTGGAGATACTTCTATTTGAATTAATGCAAAGTTTAAATCAATTTAGTTTAATTTTAATATGTGACTAGAATTTAAAGTCCAGAAACAGAAGTAAGCTAAAGTTTTGTTTTGGCAATTCTTTTTTTTTAACTTACAGAGAAAACATAATTACTTGTTTTTCTGCGTATTCATTAAATAGTTTTTCTGCATTTATTGTTAAAACCATTTGATGTATCACATTTTTTTGGGTGGTTTAAGTGAAGTCACTGACTTCACTGGCATAAATATATGTGAGAAAAACATAACTCAAATCATACATTGCTACAGGACATGCGAGATTGTGATGAAAATCTTATGAGGAAAATCTTAAATTACGTCTTATATTTGCAGATATATGATTAAATTTGATGTATTAATGAAATTTATTTTTTAGGGCAGTTTCAGATTTACAGAATAATTGTGAAGATAGTGCAGAGAGATTCCATGAGCCTTGTACCCCATGCTTATATTTTCAGTAAACAGTTTCATATGGCTGTCAGAAAGCCTTAATAGAACTTTGTGGTTGAAATAGTTTAACCTTATTTGTCAAAATCCAAATCAGAGGGCTTAATAGACCCACTGTACTTTGCTCTGGTCAGATGGACCCCAGTGGAATATGTCTTGACATTGTAAAAAGAGTGTTTTTAGAGCTCTGAGAACTATTCACATAAGGAATGCATGAAGGCACCTGAGATATTTAATTAAATAATAGAAGATTGAGAGTTACATGACAGCTGTCTTCAAATATTTGAGAGTTTGCAGTGTAGAAGAGGACAGACTCAAGGGGACCAAAGGGAGGAAGATATGTAGCTCAAAATAAGGAGGTGATTACATTCCTGAAAGTGATAGGCTTGTGAGTGGGGTGGGGCAGAGGAGTTTTTAAATTACAAAATAATGCATGCATATAGTAATAAATACAGATGAAATAATATTTCAAGAAAAGAGGGAGTGTTTCTCTCCCTTAGATCTACTCCTCACTGGTGCTGATTGTAAATGGTTTTGTATATATCATTTCAGAAAACATTTCCAAAAACAGTATTTTTGTAAAAAATAGAATCAGTATTATGCAACTTTTTATTTTTACTTAATAGCATATCTTGGGTGTCTGCTTAGATCTTCCTCATACTTTTTAGTGGTATCCACATTTTATTGTTCATCATCATGAGTGATTACCAAGTACTTAAGTATTCCCACGTCCATGGGCGTTAAGATTCTATTTATCTTTTTGTCATAACAACCAGTGCTAAGAGTAAGAACATATCTGTATGTATTTCTTTGCATACTTATTTTAGTATTTAGAATATTTGAAATGGGACTGCTAGATTATAATGTACGAATATTTATGACTTGATAAATACTGAGAACTTATGCTGAGAGTGTCCATTTCTTTGTATCCATTATCAAACATTTAACATTTTCTTTCTGATAGATTAAAAAAAAGGAACTCATTTTACCAGTCTTCACTAGTGAAGTTTTACATCTTTTATCATTAAATTATTTCCAAATATTTTCTTTCATAATTTTCATTTTTTGCCAAATAAATAAGTATATATTTAAAGCATACAACACAGTGATTTGATATATATACATTATGAAATGATTACCACAATCAAGTTAGTTAACACATCTTAACACATCCATCACCTCACAGTTACCTCTCTGTGTGTGAGAATGCTTAAGATCCATACTCTTAGCAAACTTTATATAATATGGTATTATTAACTGCAGTCACTGTGCTGCACATTAGTTTCTCAGAACTTCTTCATCTTTTAACTAAAAGTTTGTACCCTTTGATGAACATCATCCCTGGTAGCCCCCATTACACAGCCCTGGCAACCACCATTCTATTCTGTTTCTGAATTTGACTTTTTTCTCTTTTTTAGATTCCACATAGAAGTGATATCATAATGATGTCTTTCTTTGGCCCATTTCACATAGCATAATGCCTTCTGGGTTCATCCACGTTATCACAAACAGCAGGATTTCCTTCTTTTTTTAATGACTGAATAATACCCCATTGCTTGTATATATATATACCACATATTCTTTATCAACTTGTCCATCAACTTATATTGTTTCTATATCTTGGCTATTGTGAATAATGCTTCAGTGAACATGGAAGTGCAGATATCACTTCAAAATACAGATTTTGATTATTTTGTATATATTCCCAAGAGCTGGATCATATGGAAGTTCTATTTTTAATTTTTTGAGGAACCTCCATACTGCTTTCCAAAATGTCTCTTCAAGTCCTTTGCTCATTTTTAAATCAGGTTATTATTGTATTTTATTTTTTGCCCTTGAGTTGGATGAGTTCCTTTTGTACTTCAGATATTCACCCCTTATCAGATACACAGTTTGCAAATATTTTCTCCCATTCCATAGGTCACCATTTCATTTTGTTGATGGTTTCCTTTGCTGTGCAGAAACTTTTTAGGTGATGTCATCCCACTTGTTTATTTTTGCTTTTGTTCCTGGTGCTTTTGGTGTCAGATTAAAAAAATCATTGCTAAGACCCTTGTCAAAGAATGTTTTCCCTGTTTCTTTCTCATTGTAGCTTTAAGGTTTGAGTATCACACTTAAGACTTTCATCCACTTCAACTTAATCTTTATGACCGGTATAAGATAGGAGTTTAATTTCATGTTTTTGCATATGAATATCCAGTTTTCCAACCATAATTTATTAAAAACACTATCCTTTTCCCATTGTGTGTTGGTGCCCTTATCAAAGACGGATTGACCATATGGGTTTATTGTTGGGCTCTCTATTCTATTCCATTGATCCACGTGTCTGTTTTTATTCCTGTACCATACTGTTTTGCTTACTATTACTTTGTGATATAGTTTGAAATCAGGAAGTGTAATACCTGTAGCTTTGTTCTGCTTTCCCAAGATTATCTTGGAAATTCAGGGTCTTTTTCGGTTCCATATGAATTTTAGAATTGTTCTTTTTTATATCTGTGAAAAATGTCATTGGGATTTTGATAGGGATTGCATTGAATCTGTAGATAACTTTGGGTTGTATGGATATTTTAACATGTCTTCCAAACCAAGAGCATAGAATATCTTTCTATTTATTTGTGTTGTCTTCAGTTTCTTTTATCAGTGTCTCACAGTTTTCAGTGTAGAGGTTTATCTTCTCCTTAGTGAAATGTATTCCTAAGTGCTTTATTGTTTTTGATGCTATTATAATGAGATTACTTTCTAAATTATCTGTTTAGATAGTTCATTGTGATTGTATAGAAATACAACTGATTTTTGCGTGTTGATTTTGTATTAGTTGATTTTTGTATTTTAACAGTTTTTTGGTGGAGTCTTTAGGGTTTTCTGCATATAAGATCATGTCATCTGCAAACATAGATAGTTTTACTTCTACCTTTATTATTTTTTAAATTTCTTTTTCTTGCCTAATGCATTGATTAGGACTTCCAATACAATGCTGGAAAGAAATAGTAAGAGTGGGCATCCTTTTTCCTGATCTTAGAAGAACAGCTTTGAGATTTTACAGCATTGGGTATGAAGTTAACTTTGGGCTTGTCATATATTATATGCCTTTATTATGTTGAGGTACATTCATTTTGTACCTAATTTGTTAAGAGTTCTTACCATGGAGGGGTTTTGAATTTTCTTAAATGCTTTTTCTGTGTCTACTGAGATGATCATATGGTTTTTATTCTTCATTCTTTTAATGTGGCATATCACATTTATTGATTTGTATATCTTGAACTATCTTAGCATTGCAAAGATAAAAATCCCACCTGCTCATGTTACATGATCATTTTAATATGTTGAATTTGGCTTCTACTATTTGTTGTGGCTTTTTGCATCTATGTTCATCAGGGATATTGGTTCACAAAATTCTTTTCTTTTCTCATCCTCATTTTACTTCAGTATGAGGGTAATGTTAGCCTTGTAAAATGAGATTAAACATGTCCCTTCCTCTTAAATCTGTTGGAAAATTTTGAGAAAGATTAGCATTAATTCTTGTTTAAATGTTTGGTAGAATCCTCTAGTAAATCCATCTGATCCTCCACTTTTTTTTTTGAGAGAGACATTTTTTGATTACTGAGTCAGTCTCCTTACTAGCTTTTTTTTTTTTTTAAGATTTTATGTATTTATTTTTGAGAGAGAGAGAGTGGAGGTGTGGGGGGGAGGAGCAGAGGGAAAGGGACAGACTTCACACTGAGCACAGAGCCTGATGAAGAGTTCGGTTCCAGGGACCTGAGATCATGACCTGAGTTGAAATCAAGAGTCTGATGCTTAACCCACTGAGTCACGCAGCTGCCCCTCCTTACTAGTTTAAGTCTATTCAGATTTTGTATTTCTTCATGATTCATTACTGGTATGTTGTATATTTCTAGGAATATGTTCTTTCTTCCGGGTATCCAATTGTTGGTGTGTTATTGTTCATAGCAGTCTCTTATGACCCTTTGTATTTTTGTGGTATCAGCTTTAATGTTCCCTCTTTCATTTATGATTTTATTTATTTAAATCTTTTTTTCTTAGTCTAACTAAAGGCTTATCAATTTTTAACTTTTCTAAAGACCAGCTCTTAATTTTTATTTGTTTTCTGTTGTTTCTTATCTCTGTTCATTTATTTCTCTTATGATCTTTGTTTCTTCTTTACTTTAACTAACTTTGGCCTTAGTTTGTTCTTCTTCCAGTTCCTTAAAGTGTATAGTTGTTTATTTGAAATCTTTTTTTTTAATGTAAGCATTTATCACATTAATTCCCCTCTTAGAACTTTTGCTTCATCCCATAAATTTTGGTATGTTGTGTTATTTTCATTTGTTTCAAGATATTTTTCATTTCCTTTTGGTTTCTTCTTTGACCCATCAATGGTTCAGGATTAGACTGTTTAATTTCAATGTATTTGTGAATTTTCTGTCTTTCCTGCTTTTATTGATCTCTAATGTCATACTGTAGTGATCAGAAAAGATACTTGATAAGATTTCAGTCTTAAATTTTTTTTTAATTTTATTTTTATTCTTTGCCCAAGGGGTACAGGTCTGTGAATTATCAGGCTTACATCTTTCACAGCACTCACCAAAGCACAAACCCTCCCCAATGTCCATAACCCATCCACCCTATCCCTACCCTCCCAACAGTCTTAAATTTTTTGATGATTGTTTTGTGACTTAACATAGGATCTGTCCTAGAGAATGTTCTGTGTGCATTTGAGGAGAATGTGTATTCTCCAGCTGTTGGATGGAATGTTGTGTATATATTTGTTAGGTCCATTTGGTCTAAAGTGTAGGTCAAGTCCAATATTTTCTTACTGATTTTCTGTCTGGATGATCCACCCATTGTTGGAATTGGGTACTGAAGTCCCCTACTATTTTGCATTGTTTTCTATTTCTCCTCTCTGATCTATTAATATTTGCTTCATTTATTTAGATGTTCCAATGTTGGGTTACATATAGATTTACAATTGTTATATCCTCTTGATGAACTGACACCTTTATCATCATATAGTGACCTTGTTTGTGTCTTGTTACAGTTTTCAACTTAGTTTATTTCACCCGAAATATAGATCTAGATTTAGATATATGTCATATAGAGGTATGTGTGTGTTTATGACATATAGAGTTACCCTTGCTTTTTTTTTGTTTTTATTTGCATGAATATCTTTTTTCATCCCTTCACTTTCATCTTAATGTGTCCTTAAAGCTAAAATGAGTTTCTCGTACTCAGTATATAATTGTCTTGTTTTTTAGCTACTTCTGCTTTTCGGTTGGAGAATTAAATCCATTTATATTTTAGTTATTGATAGATAAGGACTTATTTTGCCACCTAGTTGTTTTCTGTTTCATAGTTCCTTTCTTCCTCTCATGCTATCTTCTTTTTCTGTAGTAATACGCTTTGTTTCCTTTCTCTTAATTTTTTGTGAATCTACTGTAGTTTTTTGCTTTGTGGTTATCATGAGTCTTACATAATACATCTTATAGTTATAAGAGTCTATTTTAAGCTGATAAAAACTTCACCATATATAAGAGTTCTGCCTTTTTACTTACCCCTTCCTTTTGCTTTTACTGTTACAATTTATATCTATTTATATGGTATACATTAACAAATTGTGCTATGTTTATTTTTAAATACTTTTCTTTTTTTACTTTTGTACTAGATTTCAGTGATTTATACAACACTATTACGGCATCAGAGTGTTTCTAATTTGACTGTATAGTTAACTTTATGTTGAGTTTTATACTTTCATATGTGTTTAGGTTACTGACTAGCATTCTTTCATTTCAGCATGAATAACTCCCTTTAGCATTTCTTGCAAGGCAGGTCTAGTGGTAATGAAGTCCCTCAGCTTTTGTTTGTCTGAGAAAGTTATTCTTTCAACTCATCTGAAGGGCAGCTTTGCTGGGTGAAGTATTCTTAATTGGCAGATCTTTTAATTTGAGCATTTTGAACATACCATCTCTCTTGACCTGCAAGGTTTCTGTTGAGAAATCCACTAATAGCCTTATGGGGGTTCCCTTTTATGAGATAATTTGCTGCTTTGATAATTCATTCTTTGTCTTTGGTTTTGACAGTTTCATAATGTGTCTAGTGAATTTGGGGGGATTAAATTTGTATTGGTACCTATGAGCCTCATGTACTTGGATATCCGTCTCCATCTCCAGATTTGGCAAAATTTCAACTGATCTTTAAATAAGATTTCTGCCCTTTCCCCCTCTCTTCTCCTTCTTAGATTGCCATAATGTAAATATTGTTTCTCCTGATGGCATTTCATAATTCACGTAAGCATTCACTCTTTTTCATTCTTTTTTCCATTTCTCTTCTTACTGGATAATTTCAAATTATCAGTCTTCAAGTTCCCAGATTCTTTCTTCTGCTTAATCAGATCTGTTGTTGATGCTGTAGACTGCATTTTTCACTTTTCATTTTCATTCATTGCATTCTTTATTTCTAGAATTTTTTTTGTTCTTTTTAAAATAACTTCAAGCTCACTGTTAAACTTGTTTTGTTCATGGATTGTTTTCCTGAATTTATTGTGTTGTCTACATTCTCTGTAGTTCACTGATCTTTCTTAAAACAATTATTTTAAATTTTTTGGCAATTTACAGATCCCTGTTTCTGTGGGGTCAGTTACTGGAAAATGATTGTGTTCCTTTGGTTGTGTCAGGCTTCCTTGATTTTTCATGTTTCTCAATCGACTTAGCCACCCAGGCGCCCTGATTTTTCATGTTTCTTATAGACTTTCATTGATGTCTTCACATTTGATGGAACATCTCTTTCAGATTTTAGGGACTGATTTTGGAGATGAAAGACCTTCACCTGCAGGTGGGTGTAAGGAGCCAGCTGGGTAAGGTGTGCTGTTTTCATTCCCGGGGAAAGCTCAGCAGTTTAGTGTCTGTGCAACTTTATCAGCTGGAGCTAGCATCAATGAGGAGTGCAGGGGTACTCAATGAACAAGGCTGTGGATGTCTGTAATGGTGGTGATCTCTTTGGATCTGCAGTGGTGAAGCTGCTGGGAACCACTGGATCTGATCTCCCCCATGGAGCATGTTGTGGTCAAAGGGACCTCCCTTGGCACTGGGTTCATCTTCTGGATGCCCTTGTGGTAGTGGTGATAGTGTTGTTTGGTACATGGGTGCCCATGGAACAACTGTGGGGATTGGAATTCGTGTGCTTGCAGAGCAGCGGTAGCTCTGGGGTCCTGCAGCTCTGGTTAGCCCACAGTAGTGGTGGATCTGGGTCCTGAGATATGAGTGTACATGGAGCAGCCACAGATTCAGGGACTGCAGTGCAGGCACTTGTGGAGCAATGATGGCCTCAAGGTGTGGGGCACTGGTTAGCCCACAGTGCTGACAGTTTGTGGGAGTATGCATCAGGTGGGCACAAAGCTAAAGTCTGGGGTGCAGGCACTCAGAAAGTAATGGTGGGTTTGGGGTTCTGGCTAGCCTGCAGCAGCATTGGTTTCACACCTAAGGCATTGGGGTTTGCGGAGCAGCCACAGAGGTGGGAAATGCTGGTGTGCACAGAGGAGCCACATCTCTATCTGACACGCACGCGGCTTGTGCGTGGGGATGTCAGGGACTGGCAGCCCTGGTTCCAGTGGTGCCACAGCAACTCCTACTGGGGGGCAGGGGTAGTGCCGCAGTGTCTTCTTCCCAAGGGTTGCCTTTTTATTCATTTTTATTTGAAAAACACCTTTACTTTGCCCTCACATTAAGTTGATAGTTTGGTTAATAGGTATTTCTGGGTGTTTTTGTTTTGTTTTGTTTTGTTAGCATTTTGTAGATAATTATTACGGACCTGGGTGGCTCAGTCAGTTAAGCATCTGCCTTCAGCTCAGGTCATGTCAGGCTCCCTGCTCTGCAGGGAGTCAGCTTCTCCCTCTGCCCCTCCTCCCACTCATTCTCTCAATCTCTCTCTTTGTCTCTCAAATAAATAAAAATATGTTTAAAAATTCTGTAGATAATTATTGTTTTCTAGCATTGAGCGTTACAGATGAGAAATTTTATATAAAGTTTTGCTCTCTGGAAATTTATGGAGTTTGAGATATGCATGTGCATTTGTATACATGAGTGTGTGTGTGTTGCATGTTTATTAATTTATTGGACATTTTAATCTGAACATTCACAACTTTCTTTACCTCAGATTAATCTTTTGCTTTAGCCTCTCTTTTTTGAACATCTGTTATTGCTCTTTATCAATTTATCTATATCATTTATATGTTTGCAGCTTTGGTTGTACATTCACATTTTAAATTAGCTACTAGATTTATTTGCATCAGCAGTTATTGTTAGGGCCTGACCTCCCTTGCACACAGCAGCTCACCGCAGGATCCTGTTGTGACCAGTAGATTTCAGGACAGGTGGAAAACCCTCCTCTGCACAAGTCAGTGCTAAGCTGCAATGGAGGCAGAGTGATTTGGTGATTGCAAGGCTTTCCTGACAGGCCTTCCCCTGACCAGCCTTTTAAAAAAAACAAAAAACTCTCTGGATCTGTGTGTGCCCTTGAACTTCCTCACCTCTTAATGTCTTACTTGAACTGTGTTACTTTTCTCTCCAACCCCAAAATCCATATTAGAAGAAAGCCTCCGCATGTAAAACCAAAGTCTTCCATCTTCTCGATGGAACAATGAAACAGGTAGTCCATACCCCTTGTACAAGTGTAACACACAGGCTAAGAGGAGAACAACATCGACACCGTTCAGGCTGTGTTCACTGCACAGTGTCCAGAGCTCAATAGGTTCTTTAGACATAAACTTTTGTAGAACTAAAAATATTTATATGTTTTACCCAGTAAGTTTTCTTCTGGAAATTTATTCTGAAGAAACACTCAAGGATGCTCAGAGTTTTATGTACAAAGATGTTCGTGGTACTTATAGTTGTAAAAAATGAAAGCAACTCAAAAGTTCCAGCAGTACTTATCTAAAGCAATGTACATATTGTACATGGTTGAATATTTAATAGAAATTCTTTTTCTTTAAATTCTTCTAGAGGTATAGTCTCCAGCAATCAGTAAAGCCTATTTTATCTTAACCAAAGCATGACTTTTCTATATACCTTACATAGGAGGACTATAAATCATACCTTTCAAATTGCTTTAATTTTTAGTGATATTGTGTAAAATTTTTATTTACTGAGTAGGTTAGAGAGAATCTAATTTCTTAAACCTAAGAACAAATAAATGAAGTTTGTATATATGTAATCATAACAGATGGTAAATAATGTTTTTTATTCCAGAAAACAGCTCCTTGAACATGGTGAGGTAAAGCTTTCATTTTAATCTCTGCTCTATTTGTGTATTAAATTCTAGTTCAAGGATAATTCACAAAAGTATCACCTTTCTGCCGATGCACTGTCAGCAGCGTTGGTAATAAGTGCTGATCCCTTCCCATGTGTTCATCTGCTTTTTTGAATAGTAGTAAGGATTTCTGAAAAACGGAAGGCTTATTTATGACCATGGAGCATAATTAAATTACTTTCATTTATTCATTAATTTCTTAATTTGTTCAACAATAAAACCATTAATTCCTAACTCACTGAGCTGGTCAGCTTCAGCCCATCAGGGCAGACATCCATGGCCCTGTAGCCTTCGGCCGCACCCAGACTTGATGGTTAGTCAGTTACAATCTTGGAGTATTACACGATACAGAAGATGGTGTGGTAGTGTTTTTGCCCTTAGATATGCATAATTTTTCCGTGGAGACATGAAACAAATAAGATGTTTTATATGATGTCAAATTGTTTTGTGGCATATGAAGAGAAAGCTCAGCAGGAGGTAGAAATATGATTTCCTAAGTAATAGCACTTTGAGTCTAAAGAGAAAGGCCAAATATACAAGACAGGACAACTGAATTTGGACCTAATAAAAACAGCCTATAATGATAACAAATATTTTGTATACTTACTATGTGCCATGTACTCCGCTATTTTAATTCTCATAATATTATTCCCATTTTGCCAATAAGAAAATTATGTTAATTAGATGAAAGTAGCTGTTAACAGAGATAAACACTAATATTTTAACGACTTAACTCAGTAAAGTGGTATTCTTTGCTCACATAAAGTTGAAACCAGGAGTTCCTGGTTAGTGGCTGGCCCTCCCAACAAGCAGTGATTGAGGAACCCAGGCTCCTTCCTTTTACAGCTCGGCCATCTGCAGTGTGTAGCTTCTGAGGTCAGTGTCCTTTTTCTACATCAAGGCAGCAAAGGAGAAAGAACAGGGAAGATCCACACTGGAGATTTTGTGAGGGCTAGGCCTGGAAATGGAAATGTGGACTTCCTGCCCTCAGCTGGACCTCAGGCACACGGCCACACCTGTCGGCAGAGACCTGAGAAATGGTCTAGCTACATGTCTAAGAAGAAAAGCAAAGCGGTTTTGGCCACGGAATAGAGACCTATAGAAATTAAATAGCTTTCCTCAGGTCTGCCACTAATTTATAGTAAAGCTTGCATTTGAACTGGCAGTCCACTTCCAATGCCTTCAAAGTAGTAGTCAGCACTTACTGCTTCCTATGTGCAGGGCATTTGGGGAAGAGATTTACATATAGTTATAATTTTATTCATAAAACAACCCGTTGAGGTAAGTAGTTATTTTGTATATTTTACAGGTGAAAGAAAACTATGGCATGGAGACATTGAGTAACTTAGGGTCGCAAAGCTGAAAGGACCTTAGCTCTGTGGAACCAAGGCCTACGAACCTAGGCAATGGAGCAGCAGAGTCCATGCTGTTAATCATTCACCACGTGCTCCGGCCTAATATGAACTGTGCTTACGCAAATCAGTCGTGTCACATTGCCGAGTTTTACTTAGCAGGGCACATTCGTACTTTATATTTTATCATATGATGTTTACAATCCACTGCTTTTTATTTATTTTTTTAATCCCACCGCTTTTTAAAAACACGGTGTTCCTTAATTTTTTGCCCTCTTTTCTCACATTTATTTTTCTTTCTTATTGTCTTTTATTTCTCCATTTATCCTTATTTTGCCCATTTTAATTTTTTTCTATTCTGTATACTAACCAGTTCAATCTTTATTATGTGCCTATTATGCACCAGGTCCCTGCTTTTGTAAAATTTAGTGTAGAGGAAGAAGACAAGGAATGTGAACAGATAATTATATGTTCCTTTACAAAGGAAGTAGGTAGAAAAATAGTGCAAAAAAAGTGATTACATCTGTGTGAAGGAGATGGGGTAGTTAGGGACAGATTTTTTAAATGACATTAGAGGAGGAGTTTACCAAGGTCAAAGCATGCACAAAGCAGGCATAAGGTAATACGCTAAGTTCAGCACTACAGGCAAATCAGGATTGCTGATGCATGGAAAAGAAGTAGCAGAAAACGACACAGGTTCAGACTATGGTGACTTCACATGCAAAGAAGCTAGACTCTATCAGGGACTTTGCTGTTAAACAAGAAATGGTATAATCAGATCTGAGTTGTAGATATTTTTGTCCTGTTGTCAGTAAAGAGGATGGCTTTTTAAAAGGTAATCAGAATTTGGGGGAAGGATTACTTATTTTGAAAAATGGATTGAATAATATATGTTGGGGGTCTGTACACTTCCATGTTCTCAGACTAATTGAACTATATGGTTGAATAGTTTATTGTCAGGAAAGGAAGCGTAGTGTAGTGGTTAAAGACACTGATTCAGGAGCTGGCTGGCCCCAGATCCCTGTTCTAACATTTACTGTCTGTGTGATCATAGCCAAGTTACATTACATCTTTTGGGGGACAACCAAAACAACAACAGTAACAATACTTATCCCACTTGGTGGGTATGAGATTAAATGAGTTTTATGTAAGATACTTAAAATAATGCCTTGTGTGAAGTACTGTATAAATGCCCACTTTTAAATTTGTGTGCTTTCTGGACCAAGACCTCAGGGGCTCCAACTAATACTTTGCTCTCTGTTAACTGTGCCAGTGAAGGGTATTTCTACCATGTTCTCAAGACATCTTCACAACTGTTGTGGGAGGTAGCTTTAATAAGGACAATCTGCCATTTGGACTGGCTTTCTACACTTAGTCTTTGTTTTCTTTATGCTTGGGAGCTGCCACCTCACACTACTCAGCTGGACTCACTTATTCCAAGGATGGAGAGTGAACAGTTTCCTGAGCTTTTCTTCTTTCTTTTTTCTTCTTTCCTTCTTTTCTTCTTTCCTTGCTTCTAGCATCTAAGAGATGGTGTGAGGATTTTCAGAAATTGCTCAATATTATTTTGTTCACTGTTGTATCCAAAGCCCCAGAACAGTACCTGGCATAAAGTACACATTTGCTAAATCTTTGTTGAATGAATGAATAAATATTACCAGACTTATTACTAAATTAAAAGATCCTTGTCCTAATGAATAATGGTTTCAATATATATATATTTATTTATTTAAAAATATATAAAGTAAAAATATTTTGTTTTGTTTTTACAGCTGATTTTTCACACATTGCAACTGTTAGCATTCACTGTCCTTGCCATTTTAATCATGAGGCTGAAGTTGTTTTTAACACCTCACATGTGTGTTATGGCTTCCTTGATATGTTCTCGACGGGTAAGGTATTCATTTTGGTGTCACTACTCTATAGTAACTATAGCAACAGCACTGTAGTTACCATGTCTTTGCTGAATAATCCAAAATATAAAAACACTTGGTTTAAGTGATTTAAAAGGTTATTTCATAATTAACTATGAATAAGAAAAGCAATTTCAAGTAACTTTGAAAATTATTCCTAGATTTTAATTGATATTCTTATGGCTCATTTGTCCTTGATATTTTCCTCTATGTTAGTATTCTGTCCACAGACATAGGTCTTTGGAGTTCAGGTCTGTGCAAGAGTTTCTTGGTCCATCAAAATGATCCTCAAGTGTTCTTCTAATACTAGCGTAGATTCAGGGTATTTGTTCTAGTATTGTCCTGCTCAGAGAACCCCTAGGAAAAGTTATCAGTTCTGGAGTTCTCTTACCATTATATACAAAGAAGCAAGAATTTTGGGACCAATGTACTTCTAGAAACATCTTAGTTTTGATGATAAAAGTCTTGTGTTAGAGTATCATAATGCCTGTTTTTCTGAGAGGAATATATGTGTTACTGCTAGTGGGGTTTCCATAGTAATTTTAGATGTCCATTAAAGCCAGATGTTACAGGATTTAGTTCTAGGATGTTTCACATTTTTGTGATTTTCTAATCTTAATCCTTGGTAGTAAATCATTACTAGAAGGATGAGATGTGTTTCTTCCTTTATTCTTTAGAGAATAAAGGAAGTTTCATCTTTACTAGGCCCTATACTTCTAAAATATGTACTGTTTTTAAACAATAGGTGGCCATCATTCTGTATATTTATTAGTGCATTGATAATATCAAATGATAATCCGCCTTGGTTTAAGTAGCAAGGTGAGAGTTTATTATTGGCCCTATAGCACTCTTCATATAAGAATTAAAAATAAGGGTGTCTGGGTGGCTCTGTGGGTTAAAGCCTCTGCCTTCAGCTCAGGTCATGATCTCAGGGTCCTGGGATCAAGGCCCTCATTGGGCTCCCTGCTCAGCGGGGAGCCTGCTTCCTTCTCTGTCTGCCTGCCTTTCTGCCTACTTGTGAGCCCTCTCTCTGTGTCAAATAAATAAATAAAAATCTTTAAAATAAAAAAAAAGAATTAAAAATAAATGGTTTCTTTCATTTCAGCTCTTTGGCTGGCTTTTTTGCAGAGTTCGCTTTGAGAATGTTATCTTTGGCATTCTAACAGTGATGTCAATACAAGGTTGTGCAAACCTCCATAATCAGTGGAGCATAATAGGAGAATTTAATAATTTGCCTCAGGAAGAACTGATACAATGGATCAACTATAATACCAGACCAGGTATGTAGCTCTTTAGTTCTATGTAAAGCTAGTATACAGACATGTAGAAACAGACACACACAGAGTCATTTATTCACTCACAGATTTTGAGCATGCTAATTGCAATGTCCACCAAGCCAAACCTTTGCAAAAAAGTTTTGGGCCCTCGTTAGATTCCTCCTAGATAACTGTCAAGAATTTTAATTAACACGAAGAATTAATGATTGTTCATAGTTATGTACTGCAACACTGAGATCATTGTCGTATTTTAACCCTAACAATGACAAATACTCAGTAACAAAATTTCACACCTTGTGAACAGACCACTGGAGAAGATCGTTTTGACCATGGGCGGGTCAACAATGCCCCTTCTATCACTTCAGTCAGTGTTGACTCTCTCCAACTCTGTAAAGCCATTTGCACACAGAAGAGTTAAAATCTCAGATATTCTATTTTCTTCACTAAATAATTTCAAAGAGACTCCAAAGTATCTTTAGCTTATTTTTTTCTTCCTATATTTATCCAAAATCACCTCAAGCAGACATATTTATTTCATTTTTAAAAAAACCTTTCCAGAAAATAAGTATATTCTATATTCTAAATAAAATAAGTATATTCAGAAAATAAGTATATTCTATAGTATTTTATAAGTATATTTTATAGTATTTTCTATAAGTAATCCATAATCTTGTCCAAGTAATTTTCTGTGGCACAAGTTCTTCACTGTGGCTTATTTAAATTTATCCTGTGACTCCTTGGGGTGATTTCCTCATTCATGTATTTGGTAGTCATCATTTTATTAATTAGACATTATTAAGGTTTACTTTTATAAGCTTCAACTCAGATACAAAGTTTTCAGAGGTAACATTACCTCATCACTTACAGCTGCCAAACCAGTTTAATCAGAATTTTAAAATTAATCCTCTAGTGAATTTCTCCCTATAGGAGTACAAGGTGTAGGTGCTTCCTTTACTCTCCCTTACCACTTACCAGTTAGTTATTTTTCCCAAGCTTTATGAGTCACTTACTTTTAAAATCTTTTCTTTTGTCTGTCTTTGTTCCAGGTTTGTCTTAGGTTCCTGGCAGAGAGGGCCTACATTTGGCAACTTATCCTAAGACAACTCCTGTAAACTCCTATCTCAGTTTTAGCCACCCTTCTTTGATTTTCTTACAAATCTTTTTTATACTTCTATTATGAGTTCTCTCATGGTCACCATATATTTATTAAAAGCAGCATAATATGGGCACCTGGTGGCTCAGTTTTTTGTCTGCCTTTGGCTTAGGTCATGATCCTAGGATCCTGGGATCGAGTCCCGGTTAAGTGTCTCCCTTTGGCTCAGGTCATAATCTCAGGGTCCTGGGATCAAGTCCCGGTTAAGTGTCTGCTTTTGGCTCAAATCATGATCCCAGAATCCTGGGATCAAGTCCCATTTAAGTGTCTGCCTTTGGTTCAGTCATGATCTCAGGGTCTTGGAATCGAGTCCTGCGTTAGCCTCCCTGCTCAGCAGGGAGTCCGCTTCTCCCTCTGCCCTCCCTCCGTTTGTGTGCATGCATATGCACGCAATCAAATCAAATCTCTTGTAAAAATTAAAAAAAAACTTTTTTTAATTAAAAAAAATAAAAGCAGCATGATGTTCTGTAGTATGGGTGAGAGTAATGCTTGTGCTCGGGTCCCCCAAGTAGGGTTGTATAGTTTGTGTACTGCATAAGAGTGCTCAGTTGAGAGGACAGTCTAGCCCATAATCTACTTACCAAGTCATGTATTAGTGAGACACTGTCAAGTCAGAAGGGATACTTTTTTCTAATACATTTTAGTAGAGTATACGTAGAGACTTCAGTAAACATAGCAAAGTATCATATTCTTTCCCCATCTTGTTCATATTTATCTCACCAACAAGAGTGAAGACTGTGCAGAATATTTCTCCCCCTCTGCCATATATGTTTTCTCCTCAGTGATTCCAGCTCTTGCTGGACAGACCCACCTACTTTCTTCCTGATAACTGTGTCCCTGGCCTTTGGGTTCCTCTAACCCACATGTTCTCAGCCTTGGCACTATTGACATTAGGGACTGGCCTGTGCATTGAAAAATATTTTGCAGCATCCCTTCCCTCAATCCACAAGTTGCCAACACCTCTCTCCCCACAGTGTGCCAATCAAAAATGTCTCCAGAAATTGACCATATATATCCCTAGGAAATAAAATCACATCTGGTTGAGAACCCCTGCTCTAGCCTAAGAGTTTTTCGTCATTAATTATTGAATCTTGTGATAATAAATACACATTTCTACATTGATTGACTTATATATCTTCAAATTTAAGTCATATGTAAAGATTTTTATTTCGAGTTACATTTAGAATATTTAGTTAGATTTTCAAGTAAACGTTCAGTTATTTACAGTAGATCTGAATGACATGCCTTGTTCTTGTTAATGATTTTGTTATATTGATTAAAAATGATAATAACTTTCAAAAATATTTAATAATTTATTATACAGCAGTGCCAGGAGGTAAGTAAACATTTTTGTCTTCCAAGAAACTACAGTTCACAGTTTCACCTTAAGAAATACAGCATGAGACTTGCCTTTTGTAACAGTCACTCAGTTCTTGGCATTTTAAATTATCGGAACAAGATATAAAGTTTTGTAATTCTTTCTGGTCCTAAGTGTCTTTGTAGCATTGTCTTTTACATTGAACTTGAACGTGGCAAGAAGTTGTAGTGCAATGGCTGAGTGTGGGCTCTCGTGCCACCTAGATGTGTAGTCTTGACAAGTCACTTACATTTCTTGGCTCTCAGTTTTCTTATTTACAAAGTAAGAATAACATAGAATCCATTTCATAAAGTTGTGCAAACTAAATTGTTTAATCTTGGTAAACTTATTTCACAGTTCCTGGCACAGAGATAACAAAGTCGGCTATTATTATAGTAGACAATATTGAGCAAAGGAAAAGAATAATGCCAGTAGTTCTTTTTTAAATGTATTTCATCTTTCTTAATTTGAGTTCAAATATTATAGATAAGTAATGATCTTTGGTCTTCTTTGAAATACGTCATTAAGGAATGAATATATCCTTGTTTTTCAGATGCTGTTTTTGCAGGTGCCATGCCTACTATGGCCAGTGTCAAGCTGTCTACCCTTCACCCCATTGTGAATCACCCACATTACGAAGATGCAGACTTGAGGTTGGCAACTGCTTGAATGTTTCAACCAGACACACTAATTTTTCTCAAAGTGAAAATGTCACATATTTATGGCTAACCTGTATGTGTCTGTTTGTTCCAGTAGAACTGCTAAGTTCTAGTACTAGGAGATGGGATGGATCTGGCCCATGGCCATAGTTTGCCAGCCCCTACTCTGATCCCCACAAGCCCCTCTGCCTGATTTAAGAAACCATTTTCTATCTTACCAGTGGCTTACAACTAACAGAAAAAGTACATGAAATTTGCTCTATTACATGCTTTTATGAAAATTTAGGGTGTTTTTTGTTAGGTAGTTATGAAAACTCTGAATTATTTTAATCATTTTAGTCATTGTCAAGGTAATCTTTTCCTGTTAAAGCATCTTTGGCCTATTTTTAGCAGTAACATAACATTTTAAGTCATTTAAAGTTTTATGTCTGGTTTTGGACATTGCACATCCTATATGCTTGAAATTTTAAGAAATGTCCAGTGCTGCATGGGAGGATGGGTAACTGGGTGATGGACATTAAGGAAGGCACGTGATGTACTGAGCACTGGGTGTTACATGCAATGGGGAATAACTGAAAGCTACATCTGAGACTAATGATACACTATATGTTAACTAATTGAACTTAAATAAGTTTAAAAAAGAAATATTCAGTGCATAAATGGTAATTATTCAGGATTTCATAAAAACTCCTATTTAGGGCCAAATTGTCTATTGTACCATATTTTGGTGATTAATCCTGTTTGTCAAGCTTCCTGACTGCTACAATACTTGCCCTCTATCTGAAAGCATGATTTGCTACATTTCAACTTCAATTCATATGCTTTTCAGATAATTTCAGTAGGTGAAATTATCTACCAAAATCTGTTTTCACTTTGTTTACCTCTATCCAAATATGTTCAATGAGCAGATTAATTACCTTATGCATATGCAAAGCAAATTTTATTTATATTTATATCCTGAACTATATAGTCTCTAAACCAATTGATGTTTGTTTGTTTTGGTAAACGCTAACAAGCAGTACCTACAAAATTCAAACCACTGTAAGTTTCAGCACATGCAAAATATAAGTAGGAAAGTGGAAATTGCTATCTAAAAATAATCTATGCTATCCCCAAAACAGTTCATGTTGTTTGAGGTCATATATATGAATGCTCCATCCAGTGAGGGTTGAGATTTTAATTTACTAGCAAATTTTTTTAGTCCATTCTATTATAACTTATTAAAAAAAATTTTAATTGTGTTTTGAATGTGAAGAGCCCGGACAAAAATAGTTTATTCTACATATAGTCGAAAATCTGCAAAAGAAGTGAGAGATAAATTGTTGGAGTTACATGTGAATTACTACGTTTTAGAAGAGGCATGGTGTGTTGTGAGAACTAAGTGAGTATGAGCCCTATGCTATATGATATGGAATATCTTTAAGCAGCAACCATTTTACTTTATTACAGTAGTCGTGATTCTTTAAGAATGGGACCAGGGAGGGAGACAAACCATAAGAGACTCTAAATCTGAGGAAACAAACTGAGGGTTGCTGGAGAGGTGGGGGTGGCTGGATGATGGACAATGGGGAGGGTATGTGCTATGGTGAGTGTTGTGAATTGCATAAGACTGATGATTCACAGACCTGTACCCCTGAAAGAAATAATACATTATATGTTAATAAAAAATACTAAAAAAAAAGAATTTTTATTTTAAATAAATTCCATTAAAGTACTATCCTGGTATTTTATTTAAAATTGTTTCATGTAGGAAAGTAAATACCATCTCAGTAGAATCTAATTTCAAGAAACTATAGTGTATTTTAGCTTCAAGATTCTTTCATTTTAACATCTTAAATGTTGCTTTCCTCCATAGTTTTTCAAATTTTTATGATAGTTTTTATTAGATGTGTAAAATACAGATTTGAATTTACAGTAGTATGAGACATTAGCATTCTTTTACTGCAACTGGATAACATTGAATTTATAAGACTTACGATAAAAGTTTTGGATAACTCAAAAAGATATAGTAAGTAAAACATTCCTAAGTATAATTTTTAATTTCTGAATTTTGAATTTCTAAAAATCACAAAATTCTAAAATGGTTAATGGATATTATGAGGCCTTTTTTTTTGACTCCTTGATTTAAGAGGTCCTTAGTTGTATTAAGTCTAACATTAAGAATTTTCATTTCTAATATAGATAATTAGGAATTAGACCATAAAACATTTTGGGAAAGTGAGGTTCATAAGTTTTAGGGGCTAATTTTAATTCCTAATATATCTAGGAAGAAATGACATCTTGTAAAAGAAGAAACAGGAACATCATAATGTTAATGTATTTGGACATCACATTAATTTAAAATTTAAGACAAAGTAGACTTCAAAACAAGGCATATGACCACAAAAAAGATGGACATTTTATAATGACAAAAGGATTAATTCATCAAATAACAGTTCTAAAATGTGTATATCTAAACAGAGCTTCAAAGTACACAAAAATGCAGAATATAAAGAAAAATAAGGAAATTTTCAATGATCATTGGAAATGTTAACTTTCCTTTCACTACCAAGAAAATTAGATAAAAAGAATGTTAAGGATTAAAAGATAGAAACATCAAACAGTATCAAATAACCTGACCTAAGTACTCTTTTAGAACAGTATAGGAAAATACATTCTGCAGAATACATATTCTTTTAAAGGGCCCATGGAATTTTCACCAAGGGAAAACATATGCTGAACCATAAAAATGGCTTCAGTATAAAAGATTTGAAATTATATGGAATTAAATTAAAAATTAATAATTAGAATCTAAGTATAGATATCTGGTAAATCCATACATATTTGGAAATTAGGCAGTACATTTACGGATAGCTTAATGGATTAAAGAAAAAAACCACATAGGAAATTTAAAAATAATGTTTTTTTACTTGAATGCAAAAAGAGGTGTTTTCAACAATGTTGCTGATCTAACTGGGTATCTGTATAGAAGAAAAAGTGAACCATGACCCATACTATACCACACACAAAAATTAATTTGACATGGGTTATAGAACTAAATGTGAAAGCTAAAATTAAAAGATTTCTTGGAAAATTAAAAGATTTCTCAGAACACTAACCATTAAAAAATTAATAAATCATACATATCAAAATTGAAATCTTTCCCTCAAAAGATGTTAAGAAAATGAAAGGGAATCCAAAGACTGGAAGAAAATATTTGTAAAGTATGTATCTGATAAAGAAGATATATTTTTACATGAAATTTTACAAATTGAGAGTAAATTGACAATACAATTGAAAATGGACAAAAATTTGGACAGACATACTTCATGAAAGAAAATATGTGATGACTAGTAAATACATGAAAAGATGCTCAATATTGTCAGTGTTCAGTGATATGCAAATTAAAACCACAAAGTACTATAATGTACTCTAGAACAGATAAAATCTTAAAAACTAAAAATACTAAATATTAGCAAGGATGTAGATTAACTAGAAATCTCGTACATTGCTACATTTTACTCATTGCTAAATGGAGTAAAAATTATACAACCACTTTGGAGAAGTATTTGGAGGTTTCTAATAAAAATTTAAGCATATATTTGCCCTATTATTCAGCAATTCTACTCCTTGTGGAATTTAAACAAGTGATATGAAAATATCTGCCCATGGAAGATGTTATAGCAGCTTTATTGAAATATCTCAAACTGGAAACAACCCAAAGGTGAGGAGAAAAATGAGTAAACAAATTATAGCATATTCATACAATAGAATGCTACTTCCTTTCCAATAAAAAGGAATAAAATACTGATGTGTGACAAAAGGATGAATCACAAAAACATGCTGAATGAAAGAAACCAAACAGAAGAGTACATACCATATGATTCCATTCTGTGAAGTTCAAAATATGCAAAACTAATGGGGACAGAAATCAGAATAGTGGTTGGGTAGAGGTGGTGGTGGGAAGATCCTCCAGAAAGGGATTCAAGAACTTTTTTATTTTTCTTAGAATAATGACAGTGTTCATTAACTTGATATGTTTTTCTATATGAGTATATGCATTTATCAAAGCGCATGGAACTGTATGCAAAGATCTGTGCGTTTTTCCTTCTGTAATTGTACCCTAATAAAAAGTTACTCTAAATATACAAGTAAATATTTATCCAAGGAAGAAGTCTTCTAAACTTCTGGAACTTAGAAAAACATTCTACAGCTATCACTGAGACAGTAGGAATAAGTTCTAAAGAAAGAATAGCAAATTTTCTCTCAAGGAAATTCTTTTTACAAAATTGATTCTAGTATAACAGAAAATTACAGCCTACTGGCTTGAGGGGACAGATGGTAACAGATGAGCTGTGAGTAGCAAAACAGCTGGATATTTGAAAGGGACGTTTTAGAAGCAAGAGCAATACAGAAAGACCAAAATCTAAAATCTGAATATAAATTCTGCCTAAAACCTGTTCTACACATGTCTGTGGGAATCCCCTTGGAACTTGGGAAAAGGGCAGGTGGAAACTAGAGCAAGATGTCTATCCTCTTTATTTATTTTATTTAGTTTTATTTTTTAAAAGATTTTATTTTTGTATTTTAGAGAGAGCATGAGCAGGGGTAGTGGCAGAAGGGGAAGGAGAGGGAGAGAATCTCAAGCAGACTCTGCACAGAGCACAGAGCCCCACATAGGGTTTGATCTCAGGACCCTGAGATCATGAGCTAAGTTCAAACGAGGAGTCAGGCACTTAACCAACTGAGCCACCCCGGTGCCCCATAATGTCTATCCTTGAAAGAGAACTCCTGGTGAGATTTGCACATTCCCTGTGCTTTTGACCCTGTACATTTCCCAACTTGCACATACCCTAGGAAGCAGAAAGCAGAGTCATTACTGTATTCAAGGTGTCAAGGCAGGGGTGCCTGGGTAGCTCAGTTGGTAAAGTGACAGGCTTCAGCTTGGGTCATGATCCTGGGATCCTAGGATCAAGTCCCGCATCTGCTCCCTGCTCAGTGGGGAGTCTTTTTCTCCCTCTGACGCTCCCCCCTCTCATTTTCTCTCTCTCAAATAAATAAATAAAAATCTTAAAAAAAAAAGGTGTCAATGCAGAAATAAGGGATAACAAAGCAACTACACATTCTGGGGAAGGGAAATACGGGGAAGATGGGTTTCCACATGTAACTGTGCCCAAATCCTTGGCTGATAAAAACACAAGGAAAACCCCAGGGCTAAAAGAAAGAAGTAGCTGGAACCTAAAAAAAACCGAGCAGAGAGAGTTGCTGCACAAGACAGGAGATCCAGACAAGTTAATTGACTACCAGAACAGAAACAACAAAGTGTGACAGTCATCAGAAGAACAAAACAGATTCCAGACTCACTGCCCAGGTATTTTCTCCAGTGTTCAGTTTCCAACCCAAAATTACCAGACCTGTAAAAAAAAAAAAAAAGGGACAGTCTGACCAATACTCAGGAAAAAAAGTTAGTAGAAACTGATTCAAATAGGTTGAGAGGTTGGACTGAGCAGTGAAAGACTACAAAGCTGCTGTTATGATTATATTCAAGGAATTAAGGAAAATATGTTCAAAGAATTGAAGACCTGATGTCAATAAGGGGGAAGATACGATTCTCAACTGTGTAATAAAAGCACCCTCCCTGGAAAAATGGAAATGCTAGAACTGAAAAGTATAATGAATGAAAACTCTAAAAGTTCTCAAAAGATTTGATAACAGAAAAAAATCAATGACTTGAGGGTAAGTTAAGAAAAGGTAGCCAATCCAAAGAACAGGGATCAAAAAGACTGCAGAAGAATAGCAAAAACCACAGAGACCTGTGTTTTATGAAGTAGTTCAACACATGGGTAATATTGTACCAGAAAGAATGAAAGAAAAGAAAAATGGCAGAAAAAAAAATACCTGAAGAAATGTTGGCCAAAAATTTTTTGTTGTTGAAAGCCATTAACTTAGAGATCCAATTAAGCTTAACAAATGCAGCTACGATAAACCCAAGGAAATCTATATCATGGTACATCATAGTCAAACTGGTGAAAAACAAGGAGAAAAAAGAAAATCTTGAAAGAAGCAAGAGAAGAATGATATAAACATCTGGCTTCTTTTCATAAATAGAAGTCAGCTGACATTGAAATGATAATTCAAAATTCAGAGATACAGGATATGCTAAAATATACTGGAAATGGTAAAAATGTAGATAATCACTGTATGTATATATTTTTTATTCTCTGAAAATCTTTTAAAACCCTGTGGTTAAAGCAAAGATTATACCATTATATTTTCAAGTTTAATATAAGTCATATATATATGACAGCAATAGCACAAGCAAGGGGAGTAAATGAAAATAAAATGTATGATTTTCTGGGAATAATCCAAGTTTAATGTTAAGTAAACTGTGATATATTGAAAATGCCTGTTTCAATATCTAGAGCAACCGCAAAAAAAAAAAGGCAAAAAAATGCATAAGCCAATAAATGAAATGGGTGATATAGTAAAACTTTTTGCTTGACATAAAAGATAGAGAAACAATCAGAAAAAAAGATGAAACAAATAGAAAAAAAAAGAAAAAAAAAGCCTAAATCAAACACTTATCAGTAATCACAAATATGAATGGGGACAAAACACTCCAGTCAAAAAACAAAGATTGGTAGACTGAATACAAAAGCAAAACCCAACTATGTGTCCCCTCTAAGACATCCATTTTAAATACAAATACATGTATAGATTGAAGAAAAAGGGATGGAATTGTTATGTGAGTAACATGAAAGCTGCAGTGAATATAAATATCTGGAATATTCTAGAAAAGGCAAAACTATATTGCAGAAAGAAGATCAGTGTTTGGGCTTAGCTGGAGCAAGGGGACCCACTGCAGAAGGGTTCAAGGGAACTTGTTTCAGTGCTGGGAATTTCCTGTATTACGATTATGGTGGTGCTCACACACCTAAACACAGTTGCCCATATTCATCAAACTTTACTCATAAGTGGGTGTATTTTATTGTACATAAATAATTCTTCAATATAGCTGTTAAAAAATAATAGCCAATTTGGCCTGACTTCTTTCCCTTACTGCCTCTCATGCAGTAAGAACTAGTGAAAACTAGTATCCCAGTCAGTCCAATCATAGAGCCACCCAAAATAGGAAAGGGTAGAGGAGAACAAATATGGCCAACAAGAGCTTTCCTTCCTTGCCTTGGGCTATATGTTTTCACGCTGATCTAACTTAGGTGAAACCAAAAATATGAAGTTCATCAGGAATTAGATTAGCTTTCCTTTAATTTGATTCCTACTGCTCACGAGCCATGTGTTTGGATGGTGATATCACCTAGGAAATGTATTTATTTCTATTTCATCTTGAAAATTTTTAAAAATGTATTTCTGAATGTGTATTGGACCTTTACTGTTAAGTTTAATTAAATATTGGTTATTTGGTTAAGTGGAACATGAAAATGCAACATAGTTAATTTCATTTTTATCTTTAAATGTTGAACCTACATTTTTTTAAATGATGCTTTAAAATCTTTATTAAATAAATTAGTCTCAGGGCGCCTGGTGGCCCAGTCAGTTAAGCATTTGCCTTCGGCTCAGTTCATGATCCCTGTGTCCTGGGATCAAATCTTGCATCAAGCTCCCCTGCTCAGCGAAGAGCCTGCTTCTCCCTCTCCTCCCCACTCGTGCTCTCTCTCAATATCTCTCTCTCTCTCTCTCTCTCTCTCTCTCTCTCTCTCTCTCTCTCAGATAAATAAAATCTTTTAAAAAAAATAGTCTCCAAAAATCTTAGAGCTACTTTGTAATTTATATATTTTCCTTGTATATGACAACATTTTTAATATGGATATATATGTGCCTTTTTCTTTAGGCCTGGTTGCAGTATGCTGGAAATTTGGGATGTGGAAGACCCTTCCAATACAGCGAATCCTCCGTTATGTAGTGTCTTGCTCAAGGATGGGAGGCCTTACTTCACTACAGTATTTCAGAATAGTATGTACAGAGTATTAAAGGTTAACTGAGAACAAAACCCACACAGTGTGGTGGAAACGAGTGTGTAGAAAGCAATCACTTTGCCTTATTTACATTAATAAAAATCAAAAGCTTTAATAAGGGACCCTTAAAAAGAAGATATTAAAAATGATTTCAAGTTATTCTGACCACCAAAGGTAAATTATTTCATTGTTTTCCATTTGAACGTCAGCCTTGTTAAACTTGTTATTTAAATGATTAAATCACTTCATACTGCATAAACAAATGTCCATCCTAAAAGTTGTAAAGAAAAAAGAACAATGACATTTAATAAATTAAAGGTAAATGTCAGTACTTTTGTACCCAACTAGATGCTTCAGATTTTCTCCAGTACCAGCATGCGCCAGCTCAGACTCTTGAAACCGCTTAGAATAGACTAATGCAGTTTCTGAAATGGCACTTCCTTAAAATCCTAATACTAATCACAACTTCTTTACCTCTGTGAGGAAGTTTGTGTGTAGCCATGTGTCTGTTAAGGTTATTTTTGCTTTTATTAGCCCTCGGGAAAGATCTTTACTAGCTTTTAATTTTTTTGTTATTTCAAGTTAAATATTTTTTAAAACAACTTACTTAGTAATGTTTTGAATCTCCTGAAATGTATTTACCCAACCGGATAAGTATTTTCTATTGATTAGTTCCCAGCTGAGGTTCAACAGAGTATTAATCTGTCTTTATAATCCAGTGGATTTTCTTTTAACATTCAAGTAAAATAGAAGTTGCTATAGTACGAGACCAAATTTGGGCATTAAAACATAAGCAGAAAAGAAAATACAGCTAAATTTGTCAAATGAGATTTTAAGATCCTACATCCTGAATGAAGAGACATTTTTCATCTTCACAGCCCTGTAGTTCATTGGACATAGTCTTTCTGATCACCATCTTTGTAATAACATATTTCTAAATCCTCATTTATTTTTGGTTTTGGATGAGGATATTGATGTTCTATACATCTCCTCCTCCAATATAAAACCTGTGCAACAGTAATGCTTTCAAAGTGGGAAATAGTTATCTTGAAGATGTTGCCGAATGCAAAGATAAACACTCTTTCTCTGCTTGAGAGACAGTAAATATGCCACATCTGTAGTATTTTAATATCTATCTGCTTTAAATTAATCATCTTGGAGCTTTTGTAATTCCCTTATGTTCTCGGCCCTCTACATTTGGGATAACAAAATGACTTAATTCTATAGGTTAGTTCATATATGGGAGGTAGGAGATTATATTCAATAAAACCAATAAAATTATTTTTCAACTTTTATAATTACAAAATATTTTAATACAGGATACAAAACATCTAAGAAAGCATGCCCCATTTTATCAGTATTTTCAAATAATTTAGTTGGGCTTAGGTATGGGGCAAAGAAAGAAAGACTTAACATCTAATAGTCATAAAAATAAAATACACTTTGGATGATGTTTTCATAGGAAATATTTTAAAGAAGTTGGTAGACTTTTTTTAAAAGAGCTGTTTTTTATTAGCTAATAAAATATTTTATAAAAGTGTACTTACATGGATTTACATATAGGAAAACCAATAAAATTATTTTACAACTTTATTTTACAACTTTTATGGTTGTAAAATATTTTAAACACAGGATGCAGAGCAGCTAAGAAAGTATGCCATGTTTTACTTATTTTAGCATTTTCAAATAATTTGTTTTGGTGTGTGGGGCAATGAAGGAAAAAAGATGTAAAACCTAACATTCATAAAATTAACACATTTTTGATGGTGTTGTCATAAAAAATATTTTTTGAAGAAGTTGGTAGAATTCAACGACAGAAAGGGAAGAATAGTATTAACTAGTTAAATGTTCCTTACAGATATAATGTATTACTATGGATTGTGTTACTTTCATGTACTATGTATATTTGAAAATTAAAAAAGCCTTTGAAGATCCTCTGCGTGTTTTCTATCTTTTCTCATCCTTTACCAAGCATACATTTTCACATTGAAATAATTCTGATATGAAGGTAGAAATCACAGGTCCCTGAATTTGTTAACCATATTTATACTGGCATTGATCTTTCTTAGCCATTTAAAAAAAATTCTGCATCATCTCACAGAGAAGGCAGTGTACCATGATGGAAGTAGTGTGGGCTTTGTAACTAATTGGGTCTAATTTTAAATCCTGGCACTTCTATTTACTGGGTGTATTACCTACCATCCATTCAAAA
This sequence comes from Ailurus styani, assembly GCA_002007465.1. Lineage (NCBI taxonomy): Eukaryota > Metazoa > Chordata > Mammalia > Carnivora > Ailuridae > Ailurus > Ailurus styani. Next base: position 212,335 of record LNAC01000397.1, on the reverse strand, counting down.
GATTTTGAGTACTTACTACATGACTGTGAGCTTTAGTCTCTTCACCTGGAAGTTAGAACTCACACTATCTACTTGATGGTATCATGATGAGGATTAGTAAGGTAGTGTGTTAAAGCGTTTGGCACATGTAGGTAATTCACTCAACAAACGTTAGTTCCATGTGCTCATTCTCCCTGCTTGCTAAATAACCAGTTCAGTCATACCAAGTTACTTGGTAGGTTATTTCATCTCAGAATTTCAAACAGTTCTACCTTTATTCTGTGTCACTAAATAGGAATATTGGGCTACAGCTTGCTTTTGCACAAATAAGGCTGTTGGCTCCTTCCCTTCCCTGCGTGTATTTTTTTTTTTTTGAAATGTGAAGATTGTGCATGAGCACTGCAAGTTGGATGATGGTTAGATTTTCCTCAGTGCAGTGAAGTGTTTTCCTTAGTTTCCTATGATGCTGTTTATGCACATCTATTGGAAACTGGCTAGAAGTGAGTTGTACACAAGCTACAACAATCCCCACCCATCTTCTGCTTGTCAGAAATTGATGTACAGCTTCAGTGAATGAGATTTGTTTTCTATTCTTTTGCTGCTAATAGACACATCAAAAAACATTGGTACTTTTCATGTAAATTTTAACTTTTTAAAAAAATTATATTTGAGAGAAAGAGTGAACATGAGTGGGGGAGGGAGAGGGAGAAGCAGATTCCCAAGCAGACTCCGCACTAGGCAGGGAGCCCAACACGGGGTTCAATCCCAGGACGCCGAGATCATGAACTGAAGGCAAATGCTTAACCCACTGAGCCACCCAGGTGGCTCTCATGTTGATTTTAATAATAAAACTATATTTCATTTGATAAGTGTCTATTATACAAGCAATATGAACTCATGAAATTTTTGTTTTGAAAAACGGAAAGGGATAAATGTTCAACAAGCACAATTACCGTTTTTTCCAACTTGTGGGCATATTTTGCTTGTTTTCTTATAATTTAAACAGTTACAGGTTTTGTTCTTTATACAGACAGCAGATGTGGAAATGTTTTACAGAGACATTTTTAACTGCTTCCTAATATCCCATCAGGTATGTGTGCGTGTGGAGAGAGATGATGTATCTAAACCACTGGTGAGCAATTTCCACTTTTGCTACTGCATGTATGTTTGTATAGAACCGCACTGCAATGGATATCTTAGTGCACTACGATTTTTTAACTTTGAGATTATTTCCTTAGGATAGATTCCATAAAGTTAAACTTCACATTTTAAAAATGTGGATACCCTTAAAGCCCACAATACAGTTTGACTCAGATTACTTTTGCAAAAGGATTATATACACGACCTGAAGTTGATGTATAACAATGCTTATTTCACAACACCCCCATTAACATTGGTCAGGCTTATTAAAATTATTTCTTGCTAATTTGTGACACTCAGAGTTATTCATTATTATTTTAATTTACATTTGTTCCATGGCTTCTGAGGTTGGGTACCTATGCATGTTTGTTAAATAGCTGCATTTCCTTTTGTGTATTGCCTCTTTACACTCATCCACATTTATGTGTGTCTAGCCCAGCACAGAGATCGTCTGTGTTACAGATACTGATTTTTAGTGAGTCTGTCTTGTCATCGTTTAGTAATGTTGAGAAAGTTGCCATGTGACTTAGTACTTTCTTACTACTCTATAGGCTGGAGGTTATACTTCAGCTGTCTAAAATAGTTTATAATTTGTACCATATTCACTATGTCATATTTAATATTAAATACCAAGTCTCAAAGTCTCAGTGCCTCACCTGTTTATTTTATTTATTTTTTAAGATTTTACTTATTTATTTGACAAAGACACAGCGAGAGAGGGAACACAGCAGGGAGAGTAGCAAAGGGAGAAGCAGGCTCCCCGCCGAACAGGGAGCCCGATGCAGGGCTCGATCCCAGGACCCTGAGATCACGACCTGAGCTGAAGGCAGAGGCTTTAACCCACTGAGCCAACTAGGCGCCCCGTATGAAATTTCTTATACCATTATTACTCTAACCTGGGTTGCTTTTTATAGGACATAGAAAGCAGCATTAGTAAATTCTTAACAGTTTTTGGCCTCATGTAAACTAATGGAGTTTTATTTTCAAAAAAACTCTCTATATTCTTAATCTTTAGAAAGTATATTCTCTGTAGCTCTCTCTGTTCATATTCTTTGATAAATTCATTGAGTCTCCTCAAAAGAGGTAGGGTTGGAGATAAGGGGAAGAAAAATCTCTCTCTTTTTTTTTTTTTTAAAGATTTTTATTTATTTTACAGAGGGAGAGAGATCACCAGGAGGCAGAAAGGCAGGCAGAGAGAGAGGGGGAAGCAGGCTCCCTGCTGAGCAGAGAGCCCGATGCGGGCCTCAATCCCAGGACCCTGAGATCATGACCTGAGCCGAAAGCAGAGGCTTTAACCCACTGAGCCACCCAGGCGCCCAAGAAAAATCTCTTTTTGAAAATTCTTTTTTAACTATGAGAAAAAAAAATTGAAAAGAATAGGTAAGTATATTAACTTCATGCATAAAAATAAAATTTAGATGGATCAAGAACTTAGGCAGAACTTTAAAACTTTTAGAAGAAAATGGGGAAATACAACTTAACACCACTTGACAAAATGTACAAGTCTGATGGTAATTGAGAACAGGGGCAATAAGAACTGAAATTGTAGTAGGAGGACAAATTGGTATAGTTGTCTTGGAAAATCAATTTGCTATTACCTAATAAATTTTGAAAGTATGAAGTCCCTGCAACCAACAATTTTATCCTAAAGAAATGCTTGTACAAATATGCAAGAGAAAACAGTTACAAGAATATTTATGGAAACTGGGCACCCAGGTGGCTCAGTCAGTTAAGTGTCCAACCCTTGAGTTTGGCTCAGGTCATGATCTCAGGGTCGTGGGATCAGGCTCTGCCTGGGGCTCCACACTCAGCACAAAGTTTACTTGTCCCTCTCCCTTTGCTCCTCCCCATCGTTCATGCTCCTCTCCCTCTCTCAAATAAGTAAACAGAATATTATGGAAGCATTATTTGTACCTTGGGAGAAAAAAACCTGAAAACAGCCTAAAGGGCCACCAATAGACCAAATAAAATGGAGTATCGTACAGGAATGAAAATGATGTATTCATGTATCAGGAAGACCGAATCTCAAATTCAAAGTCAAGAATAAAAAACTAAGTTATCAAGCGTGGGACATGTGTATAAATATGTATGCCACGGATACATAGCCTAAAAGCAAAGAACACAATATTGTTAGGAGATGGCTGTGTGGCAAAACAATAAGAACACGGGCGTGATTCATGCAGAACACGGGCTAGTGATCACTTGTAGGAGAGAACGCAGTCCAGGAGGGGCTCTGGGTGCTTGGACGATCCCGTCCCAGTTCTTTTTTTTCTTTTTCTTTTCCCATCCGAGCTCTTGACTGGGTGTTAAGTAGGTAAGTGTTCTTTTTCTAGTTCTGTAAGATCTACATATACTTTATAATGTTTAATATATTTTCCACCCTTCGAAGTAGGGCTTTGATATCACATCGTGATCACGTCGTGGTTCTTAAACATCAGATTCTCTTTCAGTCGCCCTCGTGTGCTTAAACAAGCGTCAGGAGTTGTTGTGATGACTGACGTCTAGCTGGCCAAACAAATTGCCAGACTGTAGATTTCACTGAGTGTCCACGCGTGTGCTTTATTAGTTTCTTGAAATGGCAGGTGATGTGACAGTGCCTTTATTGAATAGCACAAACTTAATAGAAATTTTGATAGAAATTTGATTATTTTAAAATTTTTTTCTATGAAAGTAATTCGCATGCATTAAGGGAAAGTTGGAAAAATCCTGAATAGTATTGAAAAGAAAACAGATGATTTTGTAGTACAGCTTTTTAAAAATTGCCACATCATGGTTCATTGGACTTTGAAGAAAGACAACATTCATAGAAATGGTATTACAATTCATAATTCTTTATTGTTAAGATGAGCAATATAATGGCTTTGTCGTGGCCTTGCAATAGCCTCCATAGGATGAGAATTCTGTGTTTGCAACCCAGCACAGTGTATCTGATGGCCTATGTCTATTAGACACTCCTGTTCTATAACATATAGGAACATTGGAATTGGATGTTTTTATTTTTTTTAAAAATTGGATTTTTATTGTCCATCTGGAAGTAGTACATTGATTAGGACTTCAAATTAGGCTCCCTGTTTCTCTTCAATTGTGTTAAATTATTTTTTCATCTCTTCTGGTGGTTAACTACCAAAATTAGAAAAAATACAAAATGTACCTACTTAATAACACATCCATAAAGAGATTTTTTTTTCCAAAAGAAAAAAATTTCTAGCCTGGGTTTCGGTAATATTGAACAGGAGACTTTGCTTTTCTTTGAAATGATGTCTAATCAAGTATTCAGTTTTGAGCTTAGGTGCTAGTGGGCGATAACCATCTGTGACCGACACCCCGGCGCGACAGAAGGGATGCCGGGGCAGACCGCATCGCTTCACAGAAGACTTGTCCTCCCACGGATGCTGCTTGGTCTGCATCTTAAAGGGAAGGTAGGAAGGAAGCAACTAAGTGGGTTGGGGGAGGGGGAAGGTCCCTCTCCAGGTAGGGGAGCAGATCCCCTGGGGCTGGGGCTCAGTCCAGGCCGTGCGCTCTGGTTCAGCGAAAGCACGGGCATGTTGAGGCACCTCTGTGAACTGGACAGAGAGACAGCAGGGCACGCAATGGCAGGGTTTAAAGGAAATCCAGCTCTGCCGTGGGAAGACGGAGCCCACGCCCTTACTCTCCAGTCTGGCGGCTCTGGGGCTCCATTTCTTTGTAAACTGGTTGTAATACCTTCCTCACAGAATCGTGAAGACCCAACAAGAGACTCCACGGGAAGTGCATTATCAAGTGGTACACATGCAGTCCATTTTAATACTCCTCAAGACATCGAGGCAACTTCGGACGTCAACAAAAGGAAGCTCTGGAAGGTATTAGTAATGCGAAAGAGCAATCACAAGATCATTTTTATTTGGCTTTGAATTATGTTGGAGGCGCTTCTCCAGATACTGACTCTCTTATTATGCTCGGCTGAGATTAAAATTCATTTGTATCCTTTGAACACATATAGACAATGGCCTTTATTTTTAAAATTCCACAGAACAGTTACTGCTAACTCACCGACAGATACTGAGATTACTCAAATGAAGCCACAAAGCCCCTTCATGGAATATACTGAATTGAACTGTGACTCAAGGATGTAGGAACTGACATCTGTACAAAAACAGCACCTCCATTGTTGGGGTGGGGCAGTGGCGGGAGCTTGTTCACACAGCTTCATCGGCGAGACCTGGGGGATACAAAGGGGATCTTAACAAGAATAACTTTTTTTAAACTGGCATTGTGTGGCAGCCACAAAGGCACCCACGGCTGGGAACTTCCTCCAGGGAGGAGCTCACTGTCCGGCTGCAGGAGTAGAGTTCACTGCCCGCAGCTTCTGGCCTGGCGGTCAAGGCAAGGCCCCACTCTTCCGAGCAGTCCTGACCAACCACAGCATGGCAGGTGCAAGGGCTGGGCCTTTCCTGCCCAGGGCTGGACTCCCCAGACAGACAACCTCTTCTCTGAGGCTCCTCACTGAGGCAGCCGAGGCGTGGTCAGGTCTCCGTCGCTCCTCCTTCCCTGGGTGTGGGGTGGGCCTCGCAGAGGCAGACTTCCCCACCCAGTTCACTTCCTCTCACGGCCACAGCCCCTTCCATCAAGCCTCTTGCCCTTCTTTCTCCATCTCAGCTTCTGTTTCCTGGAGAACCTGGCTAATCCCGGCAGACTGCCAGCCCAAATCCTAGGCAGAGCAAGTTAGAACTTTTGTTTCAGGCTGGCAGGGTGTCTGAGAGATTCTGCCCTTCCCTGTGTATGTGGGGCTTACAAACACAGAGAACGCGACTGACAGCAGAAAGCCTACTTTCTCTCCTTGGGCCGTGCTAGTTTGCCATGAGTTTTCCCAGCCACTCAGAGGTGGTGCCACTGAGGAAATGCCTCTCTCTTTAGAACCTTCCTGGGGTCCCCGGGGTAATCACTGGGAGCCTTATGGCACAGCAGCCACTGTCAAGAGAGGGGACTGGACTTTATGCCTATGCAGTGCCCGTCTTTTCTCACAGTTCCAGACCCTCATCAAATTTCAGGGTTCCCCAAATGGAGAAAAGTCCTTTGAGAAACATAAAGGCCAGGCATTCAAACCATTAAGGCACAGTACATTCACACTGTGCTGTTAGATGAAGAGTTAAATGCTGAAATTTGCTCAGAAAATTAATCTAGCCAAGTCCAGTTACTTTAAATGAAGAGTTGGGCTTTGTTAGACTCTCTTTACAATATCGTGAAAAGCAAATCTATCTAAATCTGAAATACAGACTTGTTTATTCCCCATACTTATCAAACGGGTTTACCGTATTATGAAAACTGGATTATTATTATTATTGTTATTTTAATAAATAGGAAAGACCCATTAAGAAAGTTAGTGTGCAGAATGTTCATTTCACATATATTTAGTGCCATCTGCTGGCTCTGATGTATCATAACATTTGTCATGAAATAAAATCGTAAGGGAGCTAGTTTGCATTTGTTTTAACAGAAAACAGGAGAAATTCGGGGAGAAACAAAGAGAACGCACAGAGGAGAACTGTACTTTTAGTTGTGATTATGTTTTCAAACAGTGATAGAATAGTCATTCCTGGCTCTTGTTTGCGTTACCCTGTCTGTGCTATGACTTCCATCTATCTCCCTCTTCCTCCTGTGTCTCCGGGGCTTCTCCTTCACTTTGGCCCTCACCACCCTGTCCAAGGTCACGGGCCCTGCCAAATCACACATTGCACTTCACAATAATGAACTGCTGGAAATCTCCACCATCTCTTTGTCCCACCTGGGTTCATTCACATTGTCCCTTCAATCTAGTAAGATCTCCCTTGTCCTCCGGCTTCCTCTTGCTGCTCATCTTCACCTCTTTGACCAGACGTCCCCTCTTCTTGGAAACTGGTCCTGCCCAGATCCTCCGTGATCTGCTAATACCACTCCACTTGCCACGTCTGATTGCTTAAAAGTTATCTGTTTGCTTTCAGAAGTCTCTTATTGAGCTACACACCACTTAAATACAGGATTTATGTCTCATTTACTTCAGGATTCCTCCACCCAGCACTGTACTCAGAATATACCAGATGCTCAGTAAATGTTGCATGAAGGTGTAATGTGGAAAATGGTCAGGATAAAGGAAAAAATAAAGATAGTGTGGTTGGTGATCCCCTTGGGTCATTTTTTCCCTGTTTTCTGTCTGTCCTACATGGCTAACTTACCCAAAAATGGATCAATATATTCTTAATTATTTCTTAGGTAGCCAGCATCATATTGGGTGTTCTGAGCATCAAATACAAAATACTAGGATGTAGATTAAGACTGGGTTTGAATCCCTGCTCTATCACTTACTAGCTGGGCAATTTGATTAACATTTAAAAGTTTTCTCTGTGTACAATGGAAGAATTAAGGGGTATCCCTCAAAATGACCTGTTGAAGTAGAACTGAGAAAACACCCATCAAACATATAAAATAGAGCAAGTGCCTAGCAATCTGCTTGCTGTTGTTCTTTTTGTCGTCGTTCTTGCTAACGTCAGATCAGCAGAGAGAGCCTGCTGACTGGATTGGGTTTCTAGGCTCCACTCAATACTTTGTTTATTCTTCAGGGACTGTATGTCCCCTCTAGAGTCTACTATCAACACTTCACTATGCCAATTTGGGGAGCTTTACTACGGTGTTGTTTCTCTGACGAGGACTAACTTATATCTTTAATTTGAAGAAGCCACTATGCTAGACACAGAAAATGCACACAGCCTAAATATATGACTATAGCTTATCTGGCAAAATAGCAGATGGCTATAGTAGAGTGGTATTTTAAGTTTTAAAATGACTTTGATTTTTCTCAGGTGGTCTTTCCCTCCAAGTATAAAATAAGAAACACGACAACACAACCTTTGGAGTTTGGCTTCTGACAAACTCCTCACCAGTAAAGGCAAAGCAAAGAAGAAAAAAACTGCTTGTCAATTGGAAAAGAATCTAAATACAAAAAAAAAGAAAGAAAGAAAGAAAGAAATAACTGCTTGTCAATTGGAAAAGAATCTAAATACCATCAGGGGAGCTGAGATGCTGTGCACAAATCTTATCTAATGTCACAGCCTGGTTGAGTGGAGGATGGGGGGAGGTGGCTGTTTCCGTTTACTCTTGGAAGGACTTTTAAATGCTTCTCTAAATTTCTATTTTTACAGCAGATGATTTTACCTTGACAGAATCAAGAAACAAAAAGGTAAACAGAGGCAAAGTTTCATGGCTTGGTTTTTTTTTTTTTAAGATTTTATTTATGTATTTGAAAGAGAGGGAGTAACAGAGAGAGAACATGAGCAGGGGGAGGGGGAGAAGCAGGCTCCCCTGTTAAGCAGGGCTCAATCCCAGGACCCACTCAGGTACCCCAGGCTTGGTTCTTTAATAAGTGGTTCTCTTGCTCTTTTTCCTACCTCCTCCTCCCACTGCCTGAAACAAGGTGAGAAGAGGAGGAATGGTGAAGAGAAAAGATGTGGAGGGACAGGGAGGGAAGTGGTGGTTGGCAGACTGTAGGTGTCTGGGTTGCACCATGTTGGAACTGTTTCCCAGAACTTCTTATTGGGTACAGCCATGATGTAGACATTTCCAGTGGGAAACTTGGGGTTTAAGATCAATCTCTCAGATCATCCACATAGGTTAGAGAGTCAGTCTAGCCTGCCGCAGATTTTCTGCCTTCTGTTCTCTGTATTAACCATGGCTCTTACGTACCATAACATGTGATTCTCTCTGGGTATTATTTTCCCACTACTACCAGTACCCAAGAAAAAAACAAACATAAATTTCAATTTCAGAATATTTTAGCTAATGCCATTGTCTCATATTAGGTGGTTTATAATTATGGATTCACATACACTCCTATGAAATAAAATATTCTATGTCAAATACCTTCATACTTTTAAATCTTCACACACACACACACACACACACACACACACACACATACACACACATATACACACCCGTACTTCTATTCAGTAGGTCCTACAGTATGCCAGAAGCAGGGCCATAGAGAGGTAGAAAGAGACCCTCCATGAAGAGGCTTTTTGTCAATACCACTCCCTCCTGCAGGAAAATTAATATAGTCACCATAGTAAAGGTGTTATAACAAATTTCTCAACTGAGCCTCCGGATACATCAGACATTAGAAGATAAACATGAGAGTATAGCAAAAGTATAGAGACTCTCTACAAAGTCCCCTATTTTGTTCTCCAGATCAGAAAAATAGGCAGGAAGAAAATTTCTGCTTCTTGTTTTAGGTCCCCACTATGCTGATGAAGACTCCCACTGCAGAATTACAGAATTTTGGTGCCTTTATTCTCTACTTACTTTCATTTTCCTTGAGGGTATGAAACGTGCCTTAATAGGAAAGCAATTTCTTTGCATGCCTGAGACCGATCAATGCCTGGCTTCTCATAAGTACTTGGTAAATGTCTTCAGAATAAATTTCTAATTTCAAACAGATCCCACGTGCATGGTTCCCATGGAGAACCAGAACTGGGCAAATAAGGAAAATCAGTAGGGGTCTTGGAATTAAAAGAAAAAAGTAGCCGAGTGTCTTACGGTATTGCTCTGATGAAGTCCACTCTTTGAGGACACTTATCTATCTTTCCTGTTTGCGGCTGCTTCTCTCCTGCCGACCAGTGGAATACCTCTCTTGCAAGCAACTCATTCTAGTTCAGATGATTTCTAAGGGCCTTTCAGCTCTAAAAAAGCCCATGCTCTGTGTGTGACTCATGGGCACCAACGCTTTCCCTTCACGGGGAGGGAGGAGAAACAAGAAGCAGCTAAAAACACACAAAAATGTCAAAGTGACCGAAGCTTTTGGATTGGGGTGGGAAACATGTGAGCCCTGGAGTTCTGGGGAGGTCTATCGCCCCAAGAAATTTGAGGACATGGATGAAATAATGAAAATACTTATGGTTGATAAACACAAGCAAAAATGGGTAGCAACGAGACTGGAGAGCAGCGTAGGCATCATTTGAAAAGTAGGCAAGTTTCCATCAGTGTTTTTTCAAGCGAGCTCCAGAAGCTGAAGTGGGTGATTTCTTGACAACACACTAAGACCCCCAATTCAGTCGAGTTTAACTCAGTGAAGTGCTTTGTAAGGAGCAGTGGTAAAGACAGCGTATTAACCATGATTTTTATTTTCTGTATTTTGATGCTTTGACATCTGGGCACCTGCTGACCCTGGAGGGATGGCCTCTCTCGGGGTGAGCTAATTCCTAGAGATGACAGGCAACCACAAGGGCACCTTTCAGGTACACACTAACCAATCCCTGGCCCGTCCCCACAACCGCCCATTTTATATGTTCCCACATTCCAGGCTGTCACCCCTACCTGCCCTAACCACCAGAGCCAGGAACCAGGCAACTAGGGACAGCCCCTTTACCCCAGCACCGGCAGGAATTATCCAAACTAACCAATTCCAAACGTATTTACATTTGCTTACCCATCCCCTCCCATCGAAACCACAGTAAAGCCCCTTGCCCACATTTCCCACCACTTCCCTCCACCTCCTCGTTGGCCTCCAGACTTGCCGTGCGGCGTGGCAGGGGTGCCCCCTCTGCTGGGGAACCGTGAGCGTTCTTCCTGAAAGTCACCGCCATGGCCGCGTGTCTTCCCATGCATGGTTAAAAGGAACCCGAAGGCCCATATCGGGGACACTGACCACCAGGTGGTGAAGGAAACAAACGAGGAACAGTTAGTTGGCTGAGAACGGAGGCACCGGCTCTCCGGCGAGTGATAATTCAGAGAAATGGCTATTGTGCAGGGAGCTGCAGAGGCATTCTCGGAGTCCCACAGCTCACTGGCCTTCCGTGGGCCCACTGGCGAAGGCGAGGATCCTGCTTCCCAACGAGGGCGCTCAGGTGTCTCTCTCCAGACCACGGGGATTCCCTGCTACCTCGGCCCCGCTGCCGCCTTGTGTGAAGCCCAAGTCTATGGCCCAGGCCTTTGAAGCGTTTTCTGTTTACAGGCACCCATTTGCTGGAATTTAAAATTCTCTGAAGGAAATCAAGTTCCCATCTGAAGCAATTTTGTGACAGTGTGAGGTGTGTGTGTGATTCAGTGTAGTTCCTGAGGGTGCGGAGCTGTTCCGAAGATGTGATAAATGTCGCATTCAGCCAGACAGGGCAGGTGCTCAATTTAGAACATGCAGGTGAATGGCTGATGTGACATCTTGCTGGTACCTCTCAGATGCAAAGTTCCCCAAGTATGGGAAAGCCTTGGAAAATAAATAACACGAAATTGCCTTGCCTGCACTCACACACCAGTAGAATGTAAATGCTTTTTTTTTTTTTTTAACTAACTTAAAAAAAAAAATGAAGGCTTTTGTTCCACCATAGAATGGAAATGGTACAGCCGGGCAGAGCACAGTAATGTCAGTGAAGCATGGTGCTCCGTGCGTTTGGTTATTAATGCAGTCGGAGACACTGAGGAAGGCAGAAAACGTATTCTTCAATGATGTCTTCATGCAAAAGTAAAGGTGAGTGACTTGTAAAGGCCTATTGAGCTGTCCACTATGCAGCTCAGGGAAATTGAAATCAGAACTGCCATTATGAGTCCGGGTTGACTCAGATTCTCCATTTCAATTTCTTCATGGTGATTAATAATTTGTAGGTTGAAGGGAAAGACATCTGACTTCCCGCTGCTTTAGTTTACCTGTCTCTGAAGTAGAGCCTCTTTCATCTCACTGTTTTGACCTGAGAGGGACCCCAGTTTTGGAATGGCTCACAGGCCCAGACATCAGAATTCTGAGAGAAGACTCCTTTCTTGACCAGAGCAGGAAAGGGGGCCCTGTGAGCTAAAGAGTGTGATACACACCAGATTTTTCCTTTTTTTCCCCCTCCTACCTCTCACACAAGAGTGGCCCCAGTCTGGAACTTCACCGCAGTGGCTGTGGGCCTGAGCCCTAGAGCACTGAGGAGAACAGTCTCTCTTATCAGAGGAATCTGGCCAGAGGGTTCCCAGTGGTCCAAAGAGTATGGGAGAAGTCTCCACTATCGTTTTCACTCTTTTTTCCCCTCACCCTTTGTCCAGAGTGCAGCACCAGTCACGAGGAATTGGATAACAGAGTGGTCTGAATAAATTCTCAGAGGAACTCATCTTTCTGGTCAGAAGAACCAGGTAAAAGTGTTCCTGGGAACCTGCGAGTGGGAGGGAAATCCAGGAGAGGTCAGAAACGGAGGAAGGAAGGCTCTAGTCTGTGTACAAACACAACGTCTGGGTTAGTGACGAAGCTGCACACGCACGAAAACAGACCCAAAGCTGCGCGGCCTCCACTTTTGTATCTGACCTAGTAGTGACGCTGTGGTCCCACAGAACTGATCTGTATCTAACTAGGCCGGTTGCTGCTAAAGCCAGCAAACAAACAAAACCGACATTCTCTAGATTTCTCTCCAGAGGGGGGGAAAATCCAACAATCTCCAAAGGATTTTAACAGGACCCAGAGTCTCACAACATCGTATCAAACTGTTTAGAATACAGTCGAAAGTGAGTTAGCAAAGAACCAGGGAAATGTGGCCCGTTCTCAAGGGAAAATCTGTTAGCCGATGCCAATCTACTCCAAAACAGCAAAATGCACATTCTTTTAAAGTGCCTAGATAGGTCATGTTCTGAGACATTAAATAAATCTTAGATTTTTAAAAAATAATTGAAAGCATACCATGTATGTTGACAATAATATGTATGACCATAACAGAATTTGAGAGAAAAAAAAAAAGAAAGATATCTAGGACATACCCAACCATTTGGAAATTAAGGCAATCCTAAATAGCCTGCTGGTTATGTAGTGGAAAGAAATCTCAAGGTAAATAAGATATGTTTAAATGAATAACAGTGAAAACACAGCTTATTGACCATTGTAGGAAGTGCTCAGAGAAAAAAAATAGCACAAAATGCTCATATTGAAAAAGATAGTCTTGGGGCACCTGGGTGGCTCAGTCGTTAAGTGTCTGCCTTTGACTCAGGTCATGATCCCAGGGTCCTGGGATGGAGTCCCTCATCGGTCTCCCTGCTCCACGGGAAGCCTGCTTCTCCGTCTCCCACTCCCCCTGCTTGTGTTCCCTCTCTTGCTGTATCTCTCTCTGTCAAATAAATAAATAAATAAACCTTAAAAAAAAAGTCTCAAATCAATAATCTAAGCTTACACATTAAGAGACTAGAAAAGAATCAACTAAACCCAAAATAAGTAGAAGGAAGGAAATAATAAAGAGCAAAAAGCAATGAAAGAGAAACCAAAAGAGGGAGAGAAAGAGAGAGCAAGCAAGCAAGAGCGCCTGGGTGCATGATCAGCAGCTAGCTGCATCAGGAATGGAAGAGTAGATACCACTAGGAGGAGGAACACCAGGAGACCCTTGTCCTCAGGGGACCTGGGCCCCTTGGAGAAACTAGAGGTTCATTGGAGGAGATTATCAGGACTTTGGGCCTCAGGATGAAGAGACACACTCAAGGAAGGGCTATGGGTAGTTAACTGCAGACTCAGAATGGTGCCAGACTGACGAATGGGTAGAGCTGGGGTCTGGGGCCAGTTTAAAGGCCATGTAGCAGAAACAAACATGGTGGCCAGAACTGTGTTGTCCCGAGTCACGTTTAGCCTAGCTCTTGAGGGAGTTCTGCTATTTCCCATGACACCCTGAGGCATGAGTGTTTATAAGCAGAGATTCCCTCAGGGGACACAGAGACAGAGAGTCTGTGAGAAGCATGACCTGATTTGGCCAGAGCTGGGTTGGAGGCCAGGACAAAGTCAGCTCCTGTCACCCCTTTCTCTCAAAGGGGCATCCTAGTACAGTTAGGAGAGAAGGTGGCTTCCACAACAGCGGGCATTTAGAAGGTGCTCAGGACACACTCCTTTCCTACCCCCTCAGTGGCCAAGCTACTACCTAAGGCCATGTGTCGGAAACATGGCAGAAAGAACCATATCCCAGTAGAAGCCAGCAGAACCCATGGCTTCCACGGTGGCCAGTCCCTTGAGAAGGATGAGATCTAGGAGAGGTGCTCCATAGAACAGCCAGGAAGTGGGGAGAGACCAGTGGGCCGGCAGGCAGGCCTGCAGCAGCCTGTTTGCACTCGTGGAAGAAACTCCTGGAAAAGGACTCAGGTGAGGCCCAGTAGGGGGCTGACTCTCTGTAGAGAGCCACAAAGACCCCCAGGGGAGAAGACCTCCCAAGAGAAGAGGTGTGGGGGCAACAAGCTGAGCCAGGTTACAAAGCCTTCACTGCTGAAAGAAGTGGGGATTCTGAGTTCAATGTGGAGGCATTCACACACCCCTGGCCCATCCTCTGGGAAGCAGGTGCCTGTCTGTTTCCTCTGAAGAGGAAAGACACTGTATGTTTTTTTTAAAAGAGCAGTTTTGTCTGTAAATTCTAATTGGGGGTGGTGGGTCACAAGCCAGCCTGACTGGCATTCCTTCAACAGCCAGTAACACAGCGCTGGTCATTCTGAGTGTCACAGGCCGAGCGCGGCCCCGTTCTCCAGACACCCATGGGTGGGAGGCAGAGAGGCTGAACCTCCCATCAGGAGGAACTTCCGCGGCCGGGACAGCCCTGCAGACAGGGCCTTCTGGTGACGGGCAGGGCATATGCAGGCCCGCAGGGCGCAGGCAGCAGGCTGGCGCTCACACTCCTGTGACACACCTTCTGGAGAGTCCCAGAAATACCGGGCTGCAACTCACAGGTGGAGGCGGTGTGAAGGTCCTACAGACAGTGGCCAAGCAACCAGTCGGTGAGATTTAAATTGTCCTGCTAGCTTGACCTCATTTTTATCTGCCTGGTGGAGAAAACTTGGAAAGATAAGGCAAGAACAGTAATGATCTGTAGTTATCATTCACTGAGCCACTATCTTGGGCCAGAACTTTGCTTAATCTTCGAACCATGTTATTTACTCCTCATCACAATCCTGAAACTCTGCCTCCTCCTTCTCCTCCTCCTTCTTCCTTACTATACATATATACCTTGATTAAAGGAAACCTAGAGAGCAGAAATATAAATTTGGCAATGGATCATTTCATTGGACTTAGATATTATAAAAGGTAAAAATAAGCTGGTTGTCATTTAAAAAATTTTTTTTAAAAGTCAACATTTGGTAAATATTTGTCGATTCAATTCATGAAACACATAGATGTCAAATGAAAATGTATATGCCCCAGAAATGAAGAAGATGACTATTTTTGCCTAGCACGCAGTACCACAGCAAGGCTGTACCCCAGGTGGCCCCATTCCCATGGTTTTTTTAATGTAAGTGGCGCCCCCTGCCGGACAGCCCCCGACACTACGTAAGTGCAGGCCACCCAGCAGCCCTTAGTTCACCTCAAGTGAAAAATGATCTTTATATTTTTATGCCTTTTTACCAATCTCTTTGGAAGAAGCAGATGAACATTTACAATTTTAACAGAATGTTTATTTTAGAACAGAGAAGCTCGATTAAAAGATCAGCCGGGGCCCAGAACACACGTATTTTTTTCTGTAGATGCAGCCAAATGTGAGACCGGGGACTGGGCCTAATTAATCAGAGCCAAGCAACACTCCGCAGGCAGGTTGAATGGCACCCATCTACCTTTGCAACACTGCCTGTTTGCAAATGCAAACACAGTCAGCCAACTCGTCGGAGGACGGGAGGGAAAGCCAAGCTCGGCGGCAGACTTGGCCCCTCTCGATGCCAGAAGCCACCTGCACACAGCGTGATGCAGATGAATAGCCATCGTGCCCTGGAGCCATTTGCTTCTATAAAGCAGCAGCGGTGGGGCTCACCTCCAGGAGGCCGGAGCTGTTGCGAGGGCGAGGTGGAAGGGGAGGGCCCAGACGGCGGAGGGCTGGGCGGCACCTTAGTCTTCTCGGGGCCCCCGGGGCCCACAGCTGTCTGGTTACTACCACACCGAGCGGAAGGCACTGATTTGAGCGCCAGCTCCACTAGGAGGCTCCTGAGCGTCTGGGAAAGTGACTTCTCTCGGAGCCTGCCCAACGACAAACCACCCCACGCCCCGTCGTGTAAAATGAAAATAAGCATGTGTTATCTTTCATGGTTTGGGTGTCGACAGGGCCCGGCCAGGCAGTTGCGGGTCCTTCTGCAATTATCATTCCGCGGTGGCTGGGGAGAGTTCCCCGAAAACCTTTGCAGTCGCAGGTCTGCTGTCTGGCCGGGGGGCCGAAAGAGCTGGGGCTGGAACATCTCGGCTTGTGGGACAGCCCTCCCCGCACAGTGCGGTGGCTCGGTGCGGGCTCTCCAGCACCGGGGCCGCGGGAGGTGCTTCTTACACCAGGGCGCTCGGCCCAGGAGAGAGGCAGGTGGAAGGCGGTGGCCTTTTGGAACCCGGCCTCAGGTCTCACAGGCCACACAGCGACCCGTTCATCCCACTGTTTTCCGGGAGGCCTTCGACAGTCCCGCTCACGTTCCGGGGGAGGGGGTGTAGATCCCTCTTCTCGATGGGAAGCATGCCAAAGAATTTACAGAGATGTTTCGAAAGCTCCACAGAGCCTCAGTTTCTCCACGTTGAATAGGAGACGAATACTCCCTGGAATAGATCTTGTGGAGGGCGGATTGGAGGATAAAGGGGGCTAATGCAGATGAACTCAGGGGGCAAGACTTGAGGCACAGTCCAAACATAGAAGATGAACAATTAGAAAAAGCTGTCTGGTGTTACTAACTTTCAAATTGGACCACATTATAATATTTCAAAGGCTGAAAAGCAAACATAGTTTTCTCATTGACATTCTTCTCTTCAGTAAACAGATCACCTAAGCCGAAAGAATAGAATTTCTCCCATAGGATCAACAACAAAGCCATTTTGAACGAAAGAGAAATACAGCCTGTAAGCATTTGTGCTTTTTCCCGAATTTGCCCTTGATCAAAATAAGGTTGCCCAACATTGCTATCCATCTTGTTAACCCCATTGTCAAACTCAATGTCTGGAAAATATGTTGCTGCTGAGTATGAATGTTTACAAAGGAAAGAATTTAAAAGCAAAAATGAATGGTCATTGGCCTGTTTTTCATGAAATATGATTGTTATTTTTTCTACAGGTAACAGTAAGACAAGTAAAAAGTTTTCCCTTGATGCAGACAGGCTGAGCCTGAGGACCCAGGGGTGTCCTTCAGGACTAGCCAAGCAGGTTCTTGGCTTCTCGAAGGAGAGAAATCAAATGCAAGCTAGAGAAAGGGAAAGCAGGTTCACCGAATAGCATGAGTGACAGAAGAGCAGATGGAGTGTCTGGGAGACTCTGAAAGGAAAGGAGAATGAGTCTCACTCTTGCTTGGGGTTAGGGATTTATGTTGGAAAGGGGTCTCGGGTACGTGTTCTTCCAGGAATCCAGGGTAAGGTCCAACCAATCAAAAGCAAATGTCAAGTGAACAACAAGTGTTATTCCTTAAGTTACTGAAGGTAGGAGCCCTGATGTCAGCGTCAGCCCAGTTTGTTTGCAGCGAATGTGCTGGATTGCGTTTGGGATCCAGCTCTTTTTCGATGTTATCAGGTGTTCGGGGCCTAGGACAAAAGTTAGAGAATGATTCACTTTTACTTCCCCCTTGAAGTGGGAACATAGCTTCTTTGGCTTATTCAGAGGCAAAATATAGAACATGAGTAAATGGGGCCTGGCAGAAAACCAGTGGAGACAGAGCCATTCTAAAATGGAGTCTGTTCCACTCTCCTACCTCACCTTCGCCCATTTCAGTTGTCATATTAATAACAATCTACTCATTTAGGAGTTAGAACTCTTGGTTGTAAGCATTTAAAAAAAAAAATGTGAGCAGGCTTCACAGAAAGAAGAACTGCAGGGTGCCTCAGGCCCCGGAGCACTGGAACATGGCCAGACTTGAGGCAGGGTCCGAGCAGCTACCAGTAGGAAGCAGGGTTCTTCAGGATCCATTCACTCATCCCTTCTCTCTTTCCCTCTCTCTCCCTCCCTCCCTCCCTCCCCTGTTCTCATGCTGTCTGTCGCATTCCACTCTTCCTGCAGATTGATTTTTCCTACTTCTCAGTTGACGTGACAAGTAGAAGGAGGCTGCTCCATCATTTTCTATCTTGAGTCCTCCATTCAGCAGGCTTGTCCAAACTAAATTAGATGGAATTTTCGGGAGACATGCCATGCCTGGCCCTGTGTGGGTCAACATCCATTCACCTGGGGCGAAGGGTCAAGTCACATAGTACAGAGGCAAACTCTCAGGTGTAGGTGGGGACAGGAGGTCAAGACCAGGGGGGACAGATGCATAGGGAAAGACAGTCCCAGGGGTAGGTACAGCTTATTTAGTCGCACATTTTCCTGCGTTCCTAGACATAAGGGCAGGACTAGGTTTTATTTATTTGTTCCATCTATATACCAAGCACATTGTCCAACCCACAATAAGTACTCAGCATGTGCTGGATGTAGGAGGAAAAATTTTACTGTCACATTTAGTAAGTAACAAAACCACCTAGAGCTTGGGTCAAGGGTACAGCCTTTGAGAACCTTGAGATAATTAGCACGTGAAATGGGAATGTCTCTTTTATGGTCGCCTGGATCGCCTGAAATGCAACCAAAAGGTACGCTCTAGTGTGTGAAACCAAACTTCTCCCGTAAAACTTCTTCTCTTTAATTAAATGTCACAAAATGTATTTTAGGTGGGATTCTTTCTGTTTGTAATTAATGGCATAAAGAAAAGGTGCAGAGTGATCAAGGGAAGTCTGAGGATGTAGCATTTGGATATATAGATAGTTTTTAGGCTTTTCATCTAAATAATGCTAATACGGATAGAATACAAGCAATGTATGCTTTAGAGTCTGTGGGCCAGAGACACACTAGGGCTCTACAAAATCTATTCATTGGAAATGAAAAAGAAAACAATACAGAGGTGGATTACTGGGAGAAGACTGAAGGTGGGAGGAAAACACACAGTGAAATTCTAGCATTCAGCTTGAATGCTAGCTTAGCCCTTCTCAAAGGGAATCAAAAGTCTGTACCAGTCTCATTTTAATCAAAGCAACATAGGGTTCTGAGCAAGAAAGGACTTAGGGAAGCATATATTTTATCCTTTCATAGTAATATTCAGTGACTTGACCAAAGTCACCTTGCTGACCTGAAGCATCAAGGGAGCAAGATGTCAGGGCATGCGGATGTCCTGGGAGAGGTGGCTCCTTCTTCCCCCAGAGCCTGCCATTTGCCGTTTCAAAGAGGAGAACTCTCAGCCAGCAGTGATTTAATCTTACGCAATAAATGCTGTGGCTTCTGGGACTTCTGTCCCGTAGTCTTGGCAGGCAGCAGGATGGCCTGAAGCTTATCTTTGCAGCTCAACTGCAACACTGTGACGTTTGCTCTTCTGCCAGCTACTTTCCTTGCCCACTTTTCCAGAAAGGCACGAAGCTGGGAGGTCTGACACAAACTGCTGATATCTAGTTTTATGCGTCTTCCAGCTACCTTTTCCAACTCAGTCATATAAATATCGTTCCATTTAGGTCTATTCGCTAGCCTGGCGCTTCCCCAAATGGTGGTGTTTGCAACTCCCCCCCGAACCCCCCCACTCCGGGGTTACAATGGGCTGGCTGTCAGCAGGGCAAGTCATATCTTACTAAAAATAGAGTCCCGAAGTCTACAAACAACTTACTTTACAATACACGAATTAAAGAGAACTCAAGTTAATCCCTGTGATATGTCACACTCAGTTGCCCTGAACATACTCTTGTGAAAGCCCATAATTGTTGGGTGGGCGTGGATAGCCTTGATTTTCAAGGGAGCAATTTTTAGCTCTTAAGGGAAACCACAACTCATGGTGCCTGTCTTTCATGAATGTTCCTCTTCAAAGAGAGTACAGACTTATGGATTGGGCAGAGTGCCCTGCCCCTGCCCCCGGGTTCGTATCTCAGGCCCACCTCTAACTAGCTGCCTGACCTTGGGCAAGTTGCTCAGCCTCTCTGTTTCTTCCCTAGCAAGCTGGAGAGGATAAAAGTATGCACCTTGTAAGTTGTTGTGAGGATTAAATACCGGGTATGAAAGACACAGAACAGTGCCCAGGACCTGGTAAAGGCGAGTTTTAGAGTAGCTGTTGCTATTCATTATTGGGAGGCTTTTACTTTTCTGAGGATTTTCCTTGATGTTTTACCAGTAGTTTAGACTCTGAGCATAAAGAACAAATACATCATTACTGCGCTGAATAAAGCCCGCACGTAACTTACGTAGGGTGCCTCCACCCAGATTTCTTGTTGTTTTTTTTTTTCAAGATACTTCGAATCCCATGGGCCTCTTCCTCGGCTACCTCCAGAAATATGTCTTGGGCTTGGGTAGCTCCAGGAAAACCGAGATCTGGCACAAGGAGCTGTTCTCAAAAATATTTCGTGACTCTCTTCGCTGGCTCCTCACACTCGCACCTTGATTCATTTCTCCTTCCCTACATCCATCACTGTTCCGCTCTTTCTGTTCCTGGCTAGTCTGGGGAGGGGGAAGAGAGGAGATTCCTGCTCCAGTTTTCCCAACTGTGGCAACGCTGGGTCTGGGCCAGGGGGAGGAAAAGGAGTCGAGGAGGCGAATCCCTGGCATTCCAGGTGGAAGTTCCCAACTATTTCCCAACCAGAGCTGCGTACTACTGTGTGCTGTGGGTTAGGCTGGTGTCTGTGACCAGGTCTAAGTGTTGGAGAGGCTACAAAAGAGACACTCAAATAGAGACGGTGTCCTGGACAAAGTCTGCCTCTGATGTGTGAAAGCCACTCTTGGCTTTGAATGGAGTGACAGCCTGCATTTCTTGCTACCTCATTGTTTTTTGTTTTTTGGTTTTTTTTCCTTTTACCACACAGACCTGACAGAAAATAAATTAATATGTTAAAAGTCTATCATGTAACCAAGGAATACAAATAAAGATAATTTCTTTCTTCCCGAAGATTGTGGGGTCTCAGCCTCACCATTTGGCAGAATCACTTGGGGAGCTTCTAAGAGGTATAGTTGCCTCCCTTTCTGATTTCATTGTTTGGGGGGAGGTCTGAGCACTGGCATTTCTGAGAGGCTCCCGGGTAGTGTTAATGTTGCCAGAGCTCCAGGGATGGGAGCTGGCTGAGCTGTGGTATTCACTGAGCGGTGGTGGCCATCTCCCCACCCCCATGCCTTCTTCCCCCCCCTTCAGGGTCAGGTGACACCAAAGACAACTCCCACAGAACCAAAATCATATATCTGTGTACCCTTTAGCAAAGTTTAAAAATAGTAAGTGGTCTATTGTTATCTACCTCATTTTTTTTTTTTTGGCAGTATTTTCAAGACCTGTTTCCAAGATCCATCTTAAACTACGAAAGAAGAATTATTAGGGACTTTCAAGAGCTATTTCTCCAAAATATGACTCCAAAAAACAGGAAAAAAAAAAAAGAAAAAAAAAAGAATGAAGGGTAAACTTTGTGAAAATATAGCTCTATTGCTTTTTCCATTTTTTTTCCCTACTGGCAAACTCTGTATGCTTCTCCTGAATGTCTCCTTCACAAATGCACAGGTTATTAATAATAAAAGAGGAATCTGAAAAAATGTTTATCTTCAAAAAAATGAAAAATGGAAGCAAAAGCTAGAATAGGTGCCTGTGGTGGTCGGGCCCTGAGACACCACCACCTGGTGTGGACATGGGTGCTCTGGTATGGCACCCAGATCCTCCCTTTGGGTCTGTGGGGGGAGGGGAGGGAAGAGAGGGTGGGGTGTAGGCTGCTGAGGGCTTACTGCTGAGCCCCTCTTCGGGAATTGGGGGATTGCCCTTGGGTGTGCTTACTCCCTGGAGCTGCCTTGGTCAGCTTCCCCCATCCCCTCCCCACTCTGTAAACAGCCAGCATCCAGAGTCGGTGGACGAGCTATCAAAGACTTGTGTCCCTTGCCTCAAGGTGGGATGATCTCGAAGGGCCATCGCAGCTCCAGAGCTCCCTGCTGGGCAGGCTAAGGCCTTCACTGAAACTGCGCTGTGGCTCAATTCCTCTCCTACCCAATCAAGCTTTCCTCGCTCCCTGCTCCCTTACAGGTTCTGTTCTTGGGAACGCCCTCCAACGAACCACCTGCATGCGCCCTCTCACCTCAGAGTCCGCTTCCTGGGCAACGTGACCTACCACAGAGCTTTCCTTGAAGACAAGTACAGTCTAACAGAGAAGCTGGATCAATAAACAGGCAGAGAGACTGTGTGGTAATAGGACAGTAGAGAGTCTAGGTTACTGAATGTATAGCCCAGGGGGTGGGGAGGGAGGGGGAGGAAAGTTGATGCAGGAACTGGTTTCTAAGTGAGGTGTGAAGGATGAGTCAAGTGTTCTGGAGAACTGCTAGGGGCCGGGTAGGCAGGAGTGGGACAGTTCAAGAGAAGAGCGCAAGCACCGGTCTAGGGGGATTGAGGACACGGAGTGTTGGAACAAGGCAGGGATGAGGCTGGAGAAGAAACAGAAGCAGGAGAGCACAGTATGGCACAGATCATGATGGCCTGGCACCTCATGTTGAGGAATTTGGGAGGGCTGAGATTTTTTTTTTTTTTAAGGAGCAACATTATGAAATTTGCATATTGCATTCTCCAGATGCTTGATGGGCAGCAAGAGAAGATGCAAAATGACCAGTGTAGGAAGTGCTGCTGAAGGCCGTAGGAAAAACAATGGTGGATCATGGCCATAAGGATAGAAAGGAAGGAATTTATTTGGGAGACATTTATGAGACAAATCAGCATTCTGTGATTGATGGGATGATGGAAGTGAGAGAGAAGAAATAAGAATGACTCCCTGGATAGGGGGAGAGAGGGATGTGGTGTCATTTACTGAGATTAGGACACTAGGAATGAAGCAGGTTTGGATTTGGCGGTTCAAGGTGCCAAAAAGACATGCCAGCATGGTATCAAATGTGCAGTGGTGTATATGGGTCTGAGATTCTGGAAGGAGACCTGGGTGGGAGACAGAAACAGTCATCAAAGAGAGCAGGGAAAATGTTCACAGAACATCTGTAGAGTAAAAACGGGGAGAAGCTTGTTTTTGAACCCTGGGAGAGATCAACATTTAGTGAACAAGAGGGAATTTTAAAGGAGATTGGCAAAGAACAGCCAGAGAGAGACACAAAAACCAAATGTGTGGGTCAGAGGAACCAAAGGAAGGGTGTGGTCAGATGACAAGATGGGGAACAACAGAAATTCATTTCTCACAGTTTGGAAGCTGGGAAGTCTAAGACCAAGGCACTGACAGGTTTGGTGTCTGGCGAGAGTCTCTTTCCTGGTTCAAAGACACCCTTCTTTATGCTGTGTCCTGACATAGAGGAAGAGGGTGGAGGAGCTTGCTGAATCTCTTTAATAAGGGCACTAATCCCACCCCCAAGGTCTCCACCCTCATGATCAAATCACCTCCCAAAGGTCCCGCCTCCAACCACCACCACAGTGGGGACTAGGTTTCAGCACATGGATTCTGTAGGGACACTCCATTGCATTAGTGAACAGTCGCTGCACCTACTCTGGAGAATGGGACCAGGAGAATATGGAAGGATTTCAGGAAGCACTTAGGGGCCAGCTACTGATGGAAACTATGAATTCCTAGGAATTGCTGCCTTCCATGTTGTGGGATTTCTCCAGTGTTCCCCAGCAGCACTGCGCGCAGATCTGGAGTTGGACAGTACCATGTCGCCAGGTTGGTGACAGAGGAGGACCTGGCAGTGGGGGAGGTGGAGATCTTGGCAAAGAGGGTTGCAGTGATAGGCTTTGGCACTCAAAATGGAATAACCAAGAGACTTGGAGGCACTGGAGTTTGGGCTGATTGAATTACAAAATGTAGAGCAAAGCCAGGCGGGGTGATGACAAGGATCCAGATGAGCCCGTAAGAGTGGGTGGGTGACATGGAGTAGGCCTGCAGTTCAGCAGAGAGGGTGTCGGGGAGCTGAGGGGTTGGGTGTTAGACAGGTGTTGAAGTCCCTCAGGGCACTGGAAGGGACTGAGCCAACTGGGGCCAGCGCTGATGGAGGACAGCTATGATGAAGGGTAGAGATGCCTTGGAGTTCAGAGAAGCTCTCCAGGAGGCAGAAAGGAGCTCCGGGGAGAGAAGGGGTGGACTTGTCAGGGAATGAACCGGTTGCAGAAGGGGCCTCTGGAAAGAGCCGAGGGTTGGAGACTACTGAGAAGAACCGAGCGAATCAGGGATGGACTGATGGCCTCAGGGAGCACAAGGTAAGGCTGGGTAGAGGCAACAGTTTAGGGGTGAGAGGCAAAATCGTGCACTGCATCCAGGTGCTCCCCCTGGAGCCTGGAGACAGGAGTCTAGGTCAGTCAGTCGGTCAGATCGAGGCTGGAGGCAGGTGAGAGACTCAGTCTTCTGGCTAGGAATCAGCAGAGGCCTGCCAGATGCAAGCAACTCCTGGCTCAAATCAGAGCCTGGGGGTGAACTTCATTGGCTCTCAGTATTTCTAAGGCCCCCTGGGAGGGTCACTCAGCATCCTTCGGGGAGGAGCCTGCTTGGGTCTAGATAGATCTATGGGGCTTTGAGAGCCAGGAGCCATGTTGGGGCGCTCTGGGCATGTCGTGCTCCAATCATTACTTCATTTATCCACTCTTCAATCCATCTATTTATTCCTGAAATTTACATTAGCTGTTTCTTCCCTTCCTCATTCTGAAAAGGACTCAAGATGTCCCTATTGCACCTGCTATATAGCATATCAGTCACACAGGGTTTCAAAATACGCTATTCCCCACCTGTAATGCCTTCTCCATGTTTCCTTCTGTTAAAACAAAATCTATTATTCCAACAAGGCCTCATCCCAGTTTCACCTCCTCCCTGCAAACTCCTCAGTCATGTCAGTCAGGGGCTCTTCTCTTTGGAGCTCTTTCAGTACTTATACTCTGGATCACATGTTTTCCTATATAACTATATTTCGTTCTAGCTTACCCTGCTTCTCTGACTAAGCTGTAAGCCCTTTGGGGTTGGAGACTTAGTATATGAATTTTTAATATCTCTAATGTCTACTAAGGCACCGAGGACACAGCAAGCCCTCAGTAACAGGAGTTTAGAGAAATATGAACCTCTACATTGGAGTGGCTCTCCATGATGCACTGTAACTAGAACTAATAATGCACTCCCTGACTTTCCCAGGAACACTCCATCTGAGTATGAACAGTTTAAATTACAAGGTCAGCTACCAGAGAGAGGGAAGATAAGATTTGAAAAACAATAAAGTAGCAATTTACATTTGTTCTCCCCAGAGACGAAAGGAATACATTATAACACACTGACAAGTTAATGTTGGAGCTTTGCTGAAAGTTGACTGTTACACAGACAGACTTTGTTGCACCCACCCATTTTAGGCTTCTGGGAAAGTGTGCTGAGATTTTGCAGGTTTTCTTGTTAGGAGCTACTGCTGAGAAATCTAGAACTTGCCCCCAAGAGATCCTCCAGTAAAGAGATCAAGTGACCTAGTCCAAGGAAATGAGAAAGAGAGGAGGCCACAGTCAAGATTCTCCTTTTGCTTCACTCTGTGGGCAAGAGAGCCAGTGGGAGGAAATGGGGGAAATCGGGACGTTTTAAAGGGCCTTTAAAATGCCAGTGTAGAGAAATAAGGAAACTGGTTCTCAGCATAGTCTACCCTTGACCAAATTTTGCTTTTCATTGTTTATTGAACATTTCCCTGGTTGCTTACTTTAATATTGTTAAGCTTTAATTTGGGGCATTTACTTGTCTTCCTCTATTATTTTATGCTCATTTCCCCTTTTTTACTCCCCCGCTCCATCCCCAAAGTCTTTATAAATTATTTAAGTAAAAGTTTTTATTTCAAATGCCTGAAGTATAGCTTTTAATGAGAAAAGGACTGGGTTTGCATCCTGGGGACCAGACCAGGGATTCTTCATGAGTGGCTGTTCTGCTGGGTTTCTGTGTTTGGAATCTGTCTGCCTTGGCTCAGTATTTCTATGTCGCATAAGGAAGTATCTTCCTGCTGCATCTGTAACTCTTAAAAAGAAAAGCACATTAAAGGTGGCCACTAACTATAATGCTTAATCCATATTCATTATAATCTTGAATTGATTCATAGGATCATCTGTGCACAACACAGTTTTTAAAATGCAACTTTTTTTTTTTTTTTTTTTTTTTTTTTTTTTAAAGCATCCACCACTATGTGGCAGGCACTGGCCTAAGGATACAGATATGAATACATTGCATTCCGGCTCTTGTGGATCCCACAGTGATAAATGCAAAATGAAATCTGGCATGTAACCTTCCATGACTGTTCTAGTTTCTGCTCTACCACCCACCCTATGTGAAATATACTTTTTTGGGGGTTGGGATGGAGGGAAGAGGAGCAAGAGGATATGCCTACTGTTTTATCTAAGTTTAATGCCCCACCAATGGGCATCATTTGTAGAGTATGTGTGGGAAGCAGGAACCTCAGGCGAGGTCAACTGCTCGGATAGCTGAGAAGCTGGAATCACACCCAGTGTAGGACTGGTCCAAAGAGCACACAGCTGTCCTTGCTTTTCTGTGCTCTACTCCCCTGTATCCTCACACCCACTGGAGAATGTCAGCCTGGTCTCTGGGAGGGCAGAGGACCTACCATCCTTACTTACCATCCATTGCTTTGAACATTTATTGAGCAATTACTCTGATGGAAGTAATTGTTAGATACTTTACATACATTGTCTAATTTAATTTTTACAAACCTGTAGGATAGATGTTTTTATTACCTACATGTTAGGGATGAGGAAATTGGCCAATGCCACAGGGCAGGAGCATGTCAGAGGAAAGGCTGGAGCTTCGGCCTAAAATCACCAGGTTTTTGACCAGTATCCCACACTGCCCCCCTCTGGGATTCTCTATTTGGTCTCTAAGCAAAGAAGAGGTCTCATCAGCCATGGTGGACTTGATCAAAACCCACTGGCTGTGTCTTAAATATAGGTGTCCCCTTTAATTCAATTCAACAAATTTCCATAGTCAGGCTCTGGGTTAGGTTCTGCAGGACAATATGAAATTGAATAGAAAAGACTGTCCTCTAGAAATCTGAGATTGTAGGAGAGAGCTAGAACAAGGTTATTTCAAGTGCACTACAGAACACAGGGTTTTGAATCATCATTTGATTATGTCATTTCCTGCATTCATTCATTCAACACGTATTTTCTTGGGTGAAACGGTACCAGTTGAAGGGAGGCAGTTCCCTAATCCAGCCTATCAATGTATAGGAGACAGACAAGCAACCCTGTTGTTCAAATACTGAACTTCCTTTTCCAGGTGTTTTTCCAATCATTAAAAAAAGTCAGTCAAGAATTATTTGTATTGGGCGCCTGGGTAGCTCAGTGGGTTAAAGCCTCTGCCTTCGGTTCAGGTCATGATCTCAGGGTCTTGGGATGGAGGCCTGCATCAGGCTCCCTGCTCCGCGGGGAGTCTGCTTCCTCCTCTCTCTCTGCCTGCTTGTGATCTCTCTCTCTCTGTGTCAAATAAATAAATAGAATCTTAAAAAAAATGAAACTTATAAAAAAATATTTGTATTACCTTTAACAGACACTGAATTAGGGTACTTTTAATCTAATCCATAATCAATTCAAAATTAATCCAAGAGGACTACACTGGATCCACCTGCCACATTGTTTCAGAATTCAAGTATTCCCCGATTTCACTTGCAATCACGTTTTTGAAAAATACTGTCTAAAAATAGTTGTTCCCTGCTCCAATAAAAACAACAGCTGAAAATCCTAATTCACAAAATACAGAGTATGAGGGATTACCAATTGGCATGGCAACGTTTTTTCCCTATACAAAAGAATTCTCTGTCCCTTAAAAAGGAGTAACAGTGAATGAATGCCTGTATTAACTTCCCTAATAAAGACATCACTCAGTGGAGAAACTTAAGGATGAGGATCCATAGCCCCGTGAAGCCTCTGGAATTATAACGGAAATAATCAAACGATGTGACTTGATTTACAAAATTGGGATTTAAGGACAACTTTCTGGAACAAGCCCGCTGGACACGGAAAGGTAGGGAATCTTTTAGTTAACCACAAAGCTGTAGGGCTTTGTGCAAAGAATTCGGTGGCATAGAGGGAGGAGGGAAATTGGGCTTTGCCTGTTTTCTTAATCTTGCTGGACTTCCTTTACTCACGCATTCCGTGCACTGTGAGAGAAAACACGTTCTCGACCAAAGTTTTGTATTTTATCAGCAAATAAAGTTTCTCTACTTTAAATCACGAGATTACAGCACGCGAAACTTATAGAACATACTTGTTGATAATCTTTCCTTCTCGGGCCGTTCAATTTGATCACCTTCAACCTGGGCTACCACCATGGTTTTCACTTTACGATTGCAACGTCAGGCACACACTTACTTGTGCCTCG
This sequence comes from Ailurus styani, assembly GCA_002007465.1. Classification (NCBI taxonomy): domain Eukaryota; kingdom Metazoa; phylum Chordata; class Mammalia; order Carnivora; family Ailuridae; genus Ailurus; species Ailurus styani. The sequence goes on along the minus strand of LNAC01000397.1, from coordinate 183,991 downwards.
ACGCTTACCACTTTCCCTGAGATACTTTGCTGCCATTTTAAATCGGATTGCGCCGTCGGTCGCATCAGTGGAGGGAGCTGCCCGGGGCCGTGTCCCCCAGTTGCGAGGCCACACGCTGTGGAGTCAGTGAGACCGCAGGTTGACTTTGGACAGAGAGAGAGAGATCACAAGTAGGCAGAGAGGCAGGCAGAGAGAGGGGGGGAAGCAGGCTCCCCGCCGAGCAGAGAGCCCGATGCGGCCTCCATCCCAAGACCCTGAGATCATGACCTGAGTCGCAGGCAGAGGCTTTACCCACTGAGCCACACTGGCGCCCCCGCAGCTTGACTTTTATCCGTTCCCCTTCCAGCGGAGGGGCCCCGGAGGCTGCAGAGCGCTCTCACAGCGCCCTGCGCGGTCGTTCCCGAGCGCCTCCTCCCCGGCCCGGTCCACCCCCGCGACGAGCAGCCAGGGCCACGCGGGCTTCGCGGGGCGCCACGCGCACCCTGAATCGGATCTGAAACTTCGCCGGCGGCCCCCGCCCCGAGAGGGCCCTTCCTTCTTCCTAGCCACTCCCAGAGGGAGGGGCGGCAGCTTCCGGAAGGCGTTCAGCGCCCAGGCCGAGACCGAACCCCACGCGGGCCCCTAGCAGGGCGGGG
>LNAC01000397.1:152772-182305 GCA_002007465.1 Ailurus styani | reverse complement strand
GGGGGGCGCCTGGTGGCCGGGCTGCGCGGGGCGCTGGGCCTGCGGCGCGCGGGGCGCGGCCGGACCTGGACCACACTCCTGCTAGGTGAGCAGCCCCCCAGCGCGGGCGCCGCCGGGACGCGGAACTTTGAGGCGCGGGCCCCTTTCCCCCTCCCCTCAACTCCCCTCCTACTTCCGCGCCACCGAGCTCCGCCGCCCGGTCCCCGCCAGTTTGCCGCCCTCTCCGACTTTTCCTGGGACGTCCTCACCTCCTGTTCCCCTCCCCCTCCGCCTGGCTCAGCCCTCCTAGCTCCCTTCCCGTCCGCTCTCTGTCTCTGTTTTTTAAAAAAAAAAATGGCCCCGAGATCAACAGCTGCCCGGCCTGGCGGCGAACTGACAGGTCTGCGCTAACGAGACTCGGGCGCTGCTGATTGGCGCGGACCGACCGCCTTCCCGTTATCTCGGCCCCTGCCCGGAGGATGGTTTGCTTTGGGCTGGAAGCGATTCCGTGGAGCTCAAAGCAGAAGCACGTTCCCTGTCCTAGAAAGTTGCTAAACTTATAATTGAATTTTAGCGTGTTTTTTTTCTTCTTGGCCACAAACACCGCCAGTGGCACTTCGTGATTTCTCTCGGCACGTCACTTTCCAGGTTGTGTTGTGTTTTGGGCACTGGAGCTCTAATCCTCTCTGCTGATATGGGAACGTTTGGTGTGGAGGGCTTCCCTCCTTTTCCGCTGCCATGTACCAAATGGATGATGTGCAGCGATGTGCTGAAAAAAATAAAGTTGAAACAGTCACAGGTTGTGGACCGACTTCAGGTTTCCTTTGTTCCCTGACATTCCGAATAGGAGAGTTATAGCAGTTTGGGTAATGGGCCTAATTTTTCTAAGCCAGTAAACTGTAACACCGCCTTTCCTATATAATACCATTAATGGGCTTTGGCTACAGCATTATTTAACTATTGGTGATTTATGCCTAATTTTCCTTTCAGATTCCCTTAGTGGCCGAAAAGAATTTGGATTTCAATATAGGCGAAGGAATAGGACTCAGCAATTCAGCTTACCCTGATATAACATCCACCACTAGAAGCCACCCAGTCATAAAAGGCCGGAGTCATCTCCGTGTGTGTGTGTGTGTGTGTGTGTGTGTGTGTTTTAATGGGCTCAGAAATGTTGATAATGCTGTTTGGGTACTTTTATGTATTGCAGATTCAAGCCAAGAAAAAAAATCAGTATTTTTAGTATATTCCTTCTCTTTTCAGTAGCGAGCTTGAAAAACTGTACCAGTGTGCAGGTTAGAGAAGTTCACCTTGGGGAGGCAGCATGGTACAATGGATGAGACAGGCTCCAAATGCTGTGCAGAGTGGTTGTTTGGTTTAAGTTTCAAATTATTTCCTTTGTGAGCCCTTCCTTCTCTGTGACCTGAGATTATCGCTTCCCCTTCTTATACCATGGGCATGTTCTGAGTACAACTAAAAGGGGTGGCTAATATATGGGAAGGCATTCTGTGTCTAAAGCCTTTAACAAATTTTAGTTGATATATAAAAGCACATGCATAATACTGATTTGTGACAGAATGAAGTTGCATTTGTGTTGAATGGCTAGTATAAACATTAACCACTCCGTAGTGAAATATGTAAGGGCACCACTTCTTTTTCCAGGAGGTTACAGTAACACCCATAGGATAATCATCTTGCCATTTTCTTTAATTGCATTTACTTTGAATCTTCTTTTATTGTATGGCTTAACTTTGGATTTAGTGAGCATTATATTTAATGCTTATACCTAAATGCAGTTTTGTATTAATAGAACAGTATGGCACTTTACTTGATTTACCCCTTTGGGCATTGGAAAGAGGAACAGTGAAGGAGCTGTCTCACATTTTTTGGTGTATTCTGGACACTGGTCACTGGATGGAGGTTCTACATCTATAAGAGGCCATCTACAGGATTCTGGAAAATGATCGGACATAGGATGTTTGGTTCTTCCTCTGGCCCTGTACCCTTGTGTCCTGCAAAAAGGAGCAGAGTTTAGACATTTTTGAAAGCTTCCTCATTCCCTCTCTTCTTGCCCTTTGCAGAATGAGTGTGAGTTGAGTTGATACCATACAGGTCTTTAGTGTGGGATTTTGCTATCACAAAAATGGCTTCATTTCTGTTTGGGAAGAAATTTTGCAACTTGAAGCTCCCAGGTAGCACTCATTTTTTTTTTTGTTTTTTTGTTTTGTTTTTTTAAAGATTTTATTTATTTATTTCACAGAGGGAGAGAGATCACAAGGAGGCAGAGAGGCAGGCAGAGAGAGAGAGGGGGAAGCAGGCTCCCTGCTGAGCAGGGAGCCCGATGCGGGCCTCGATCCCAGGACCCTGAGATCATGACCTGAGCAGAGGCTTTAACCCACTGAGCCACCCAGGCGCCCAAAGCTCCCAGGCAGCACTCATTTTTAAGTGTTAGAAACTGACTAGAGGTTCTCAGTTTTCTTTCATCTTCTCCANCTCCCAGGTAGCACTCATTTTTAAGTGTTAGAAACTGACTAGAGGTTCTCAGTTTTCTTTCATCTTCTCCACATGTACTAAGCACTGATGAACTCTACCTACCACGATGGCCCTTTCTCCTGTTGGGCAGTGTTAAGCACTGTTAAAAAAAAAAAAACTCTACTTAACAAACATACATGTTTTTCTTATTTTTGGACATTATTTGCTATTTATTTAGTGGTAACAGTCACAAAGAATTGTTTTTCAAATATTTGTTTTTTGAAGTGTCAATCCAGTAGCTCCCTACATCAGTCAGGGGGAGCAGCGATATAGTAAAGAAAAACCATGATGCTGTTTCTCCAACTTTATTGACCATAACTCACAGTAAGCAATACAATTTACACTGAACCTGCTCACACTTCTGAAAGTGCAACCGAGTACATTTATGCACGTGTCCGTTATTCCATTTAGGTATGTCAGTGTCCTGGCAGGAAACAGATTTAATATATGGACCGTTTTCAGAAGGGAACAGTTTTAATGAACCCATAAAAGACATTGAAACACACAAGACTGTCAGCAGTCAGAAGGTGCTACCACCTCTGGGCCTCCAGGGGAAGGGGTGCTTCATCAGGAGCTTGCTTCCCCTCTTTTATTTGTTATTTTATTTTAAAAAAATTTTAAAAAATATTTTATTTATTCATTTGACACAGAGCACAAGCAGGGGGAGTGGTAAGTAGAGGGAGAGGGAGAAGCAGGCTCCCCACTGAGCAGGGAGCCCAATGCAGGGCTCTATTCCAGAACCTGGGGATTGTGACCTGAGCTGAAAGCAGATGCTTAGCTCTGGAACCCCCCAGGCACCCTCCCCCATCCTCTTAAGGCAGGGGCGCAGACAGTCCAGTTTGCCGAGTTCTTCCTAGTCTCTGTTGGTTTCCCAAAACTGGGCCTGAACGTTGCCATTCATCATCTGATATGGCTGTTATTTTAATTAGAGTTTCTTGTGCCCATGTCGATTATTGAGAGGGAAGTAAAAAGGATAGCTGGAGATGGCTCTGTGTTTCAAGGAGAAATGGAAGGAGTCCTTTCTTTTGAGGAAGTGAAGAACATGCATGTTAAACACGCAAATAAAGCATTCCCATGGTGAAAGACTACAAGTGGTAAGATGTCGTTTAAAAAACATAAAATTGTAACCTGAATACAGAAGAGAGAGATAATGAAAGCCATTGTTTTTTCCCCTTATATCTGTGCTCCTTGATTCGTTTATGTTACCTGTCTGGTTCTTAAGGTCAAAGGCAACTGCACCCTACTGTAAGCAGGTCTTTACTGGCAAGGCTTCTCATATGCAGCGTGATGACATTTTGGGTTGAGTAATTCTTTTTGGGGAGAAGGAGTCTGTCCTGTGCATTGTGGGATGGTTAGCAGCATCACTGGCTTCTACCTATTAGATGCCAGTAGCACCTCCTCAGTTGTGACAACCAAAATGTCTCCATATATTGGTAAATGTCCTTTGGGAAGCAGAAATGCCAGTTAGGACCACTGCTTTTGTTAGCCACAACTTATGGGAGTGTGAAAACCCATATAATGGGAAACACATATGACTTCTTAGGGACAGAAGGGGTAAGTGGATGGAGGCTGAGGTTTGAGGCTAGGTGTTAGCGGTAGGGCTAGGGAGGAGGCAGTGTGTGTGTTTGAAGTAGCATAGGCATCTCAGTACTGACCCGCATTTGAATCTTGTTTCTACCCTTAAAAGCCATAGATCCCTTAATATTTCTGACTCTTGGCTTCCTCATCTTTAAAATGGGGATCATAAATGCCCCCCATAGTTATGGTAAAGAATAAATAATATATGTCAAGAGCAGCTTTACTTATGTTCACCAATTACTGAATGCCTACTACTCCTGATGCTAGTTTGGGGGGATAAGATGGAAGATAAGACAGCTGTAGCCTCTGTCTCCATGGAACTCCATTCTAAAAGGGTCAGGGACAAATAAAAATAATAGTGCATTTCAGTAAGTCCAGTGGAGGAAAGAAAGAAGTGGCTGCAATAGAAAAAACAGGAGATACCTGCTTAAGAATCAGAAAAGTCTTTGGGGGAGGTAGCCTTAGAAGTGAGCCCTAAATGCAGAGAAGATGTGCACTGTCCAGAGGAAGGGAAAGGGCAGTGTGCATGTGGCTCGCAGCATTTGCTGAGGTGCGCTGCAGCTTAGCCTGTCCAACATGACAGGGGCACAAACCACATCTCCTTAAGGAGCTTGGGTTTTATTCCTAGTATGATGGGAAGCCACTGAAGAGTGTTGAATAGGAGCGTAACGTGACTTAATTTTTATTTTGGGAAATCTACTCTTGGGGAAATGGGTTGTGGAGTACAAGGGCAGAGCAGAGAGAAACAAGGGGGGACACTCTGACGGGTATCTGGTAAGAGAATTGTTGGTCGTGATGGAGGGGGGTAGATTTGAGATCTGTTTTGGAGAAAAACATGGTAGGATCTGCTGGTGAATTGGATTTGTATTGAGGGAAAGGGAAGAGCTACGAATAATTTTAGGTTTTGTTTGCTCTAACTGGGAAAACAAGGTGGCATTTATTGAGACTATGAAGACTAGGGGCATGGGTGAGGGCATAGGTTTGAGAAGAAAGATTGAGAATTCTATCCTGGACATGGTACCTTTGAGACATTTTGTGAGATGGCCAAGTAGGACTGTCAAGTGGGCCATGCGACATAAGAGAAGATGTCAGAATGGAAGCACAATAGGGCATCACCAACAACTGGGTGGTATCAAATGAATGGGAATTGATAATAGCATCTTTTACTGATACCGGGTTTACTCTGTGCCAGGCACAGTTCTAAATGTTTTAGATTTACTTATTTATCTTAAACTTATTTCACTGCTAACTTAGTCCTGACCATGACATTGTGATCGTCATACCCGTTTTATCAGATAGGGGATCTGAGGCACACAGATGTTAAATAACTTGCCCAAGATCATCCCTAGAGTGTGGAAATGTCAGGATTTGAACCCAGGCAGTGTGGCTTCAGAGTTCATGCTCTTAACTGCTCTGCTGTGTTTTACCTTCTCTAAGGTGAGTATAGCAAAAGAAGAAACGAAGCCCCAGGACTCAGTTCAGAGAAACCGCCAACATTTAGTGTTCAATAAGTGTTGGTTTTCTTACTTCTTCCATTAGGGGAAATAAAGAAAAGAGGAATCATGCATAGAGATGTGGGAATAAGAAGTGGAAAGAGGGCATATTAGGGGTGGCATAAGGGACAAGAAAAGCTGAGGAACTATGAAGGCACAGGGACCACTGACCATTTCGGTGGGAAGGCTTTCAAACAAACACTTAGAAACAGCTGAGCATGAGCTCTAAGTGTGTATTACCACATAGATGTTGGGCCAGTACATTTCCCTGGAAACCCAGTGAATGAAATGGGAATTTGGGATTTAAAGAGTTTCTTCAGTGTTTATAAAACCAGTTTTTTTTCTTTCTGAAATAGACTTCTGGTTAACTCTAAAGAACATTTATAATCACTTAAACACTTTTATTATTAGACTAAACATTAGAAGGGTTCTGAATATGTTATATTCATGTGTGCTCAAATAACAAATGTGATGAGTTTAGATTGTGTAAATATAAGGATATATTACCAATTTGTGATTGATCTTTGGCCTATCATATGGCATCAGTACTGAAAGCAGGTAAAACTTTATTATACACATGCATATTTAGATGTTGCTAAAATTTGAACTATAGCTGTTTTTATAAGTTTTATGCACTTAGCCTGTTAGCCTGTATTAATGTTTCTTAAAGTTTATGTTAATGAGATTTACATTATCACAGAGACTGTAAGTCTGTGTGCATGTTTCTAAGTGTGGGTTAGCTTTAGGCTTTATAATTTACATCTTTAGTCCTAAATTCCTGCTTTACTAGTTTATCTTTTGCCATCAGATTATACTTTACCCAAACTGTTGGAACATTACTCTTCCAGGGATGAGTTTGCTAGTTTTCTTTAGTTACCATTCTAATGAGTATTAGTCATCAAAGTTAGTAAAAATTACATCTATTTCTAGGTCAAGACCTTTATGCTGCTGTTTAATTCCATAAAAGGCAGTCTCATTTCATAGGAAAGATCAGTTCTCCATGGACGATGTTTCATAATTCAAGAATTATTGAATAGGAATAAATTTAAAAGTAGAAGAATTGATTTTTAGAGTGCATAAATATACAACTATTGTAACTTTTTTTTTGCTTCAATACTATTTTTTATTTTCTCAGCATTGTTATTTTTCCCCCCCGAACACATTTCCCCCCTGAATAAATGAACAGCTCACACATCTTCATATTTGTCTGGCATATTCCTTCGTGTTTGACTTCCTTTCCAAAGTAACCAGTTGTCAGGTGTGTTTTTCAGGTCTGTCACTACACATGATCAATGCTTGGCCAGCATTTTGTAATTTTAACTTCTAGCAGCAAATGTTAACATATTAACCTAGTCACCAAGATCACTTACAGAGTTCTATTGTGATTCATTGTACTGACCAAGGATGGGGTGAGTTTTTCTTCTAGTTTACAGTAGTACTACCTGTATTTTAAACACAGTTTATAAATTACTTAGCCAATTACTTTTGAAAACTTGCCACCTTGACAAATTTTTAACTTGGGAAGATTACTATAATTGAGAAGAGTGAGGCTTTTAGTCATATTTTTATACAACTCAACTCAAATTTTCCTAAAATGCTACTGCTCTGCACTGGATTTGTCTATTACTGCCTAACAGTAATCACTGCTTTTTGTAATTTTGTAATGCAGCTTTTCGGTGCTTCAGTTGTCAAACCTCAGAATCTTTTCTCCACATTTTAATAATAATCACAAAGTACTTATGTAACTAGCAGAGCGCCACTGTTTTCCACTACATTTTAAAGTTTGTTTTTTTTTTTAATAAGACCTTCTCATTCTTTTGTCATCTTTGATCTCCATGGAAATATCATAAAAAATCTAGAACTGAAAGGTTAGTTACTGGAATTTTACCTGTGAAGAAAGTAAAGTAAGCCAGGTGAATGGCCTGACATCATTAGTGAGTTCACAGGGGGAAGTTTGAGTTTGATTTTAAGGTGTCTTGGCTTGTTGAGCATATCTGTCAAATTGTAGGTTTCAGATCTATAGTTTTAGGCAACTGTCAAAAAATATCAAAGATACGTTAATGTGGGTCGCCTGGGGGGCACTGCTGGTTGAGTGTCTCGCTCTTGGTTTCAGCTGGAAATCTCAGGGTCCCGAGATAGAGCCCTGCTTCGGGCTCCATGCTCAGTGCATTGCCTGCTTAGGACTTTTTCTGCCCTGGTCTCCCCCAACCCCCCCCTCCTCTCAAATAAATAAATTAATCTTTTTTTATTTTTTAATTTTTTATTATTATTTTTAAAAGATTTTATTTATTTATTTGACAGAGAGAGAGAGAGAGATCACAACTAGGCAGAGAGGCAGGCAGAGAGAGGGGAAAGCAGGCTCCCCGCTGAGCAGAGAGCCCGAAGTGGGGCTCGATCCTAGGACCCTGAGATCATGACCTGAGCTGAAGGCAGAGGCTTAACCCACTGAGCCACCCAGGTGCCCCTCAATCTTTTTTTTTTTTTTAAAGAAGATACATTAATGGGAAGATGACCTCCAATAGTCTAAGACCTGATAACTCTCTTGGCAAGAGCACTACTTTGCTAGCTTCTGCTTATTTGGGGAAATCACTCTCTTACATCCTTATGGTCAGCCTGTTAGTTTCCATTTTGTTTTTCCTAACTATTTTTTGAAAACGACTAGATTCTGATTTATTTTTGATCGGTTGGCTGTTTGGCATTAGTATAAAAACAGGGTAAAATAGTAATCAGTGGTATCATGGTTTTCTTAACCATTAAAGAATAAACTGTGATATTCAAGGGCAGTTTGAAATTTGTGGGGGACTCTATAACCTGAAGATTGGAATGCTTCCTTGATTAATGAACTTGTTAAAATCTCTTGCCTAATGTGATAAGCCTGGGTTTATATTGTGTATGTGTGGATCTTTTTTCCCCCTCTAAAGAAGAGATGCAGCTTCTACACTTTTTCCGTTAGGTTTACTAAAGTTTTGCAGTTTTGCTATGATTGCTCAGAAGTATTTAATGGCCTACCATATTATTTTGGGCCTATATTTATCTAGCTACTTGTACTTAAAACACCGAAATGCCTTTTTTTCAAGAAGGAGAAAGCTACTTTATGAAAATTAGTAATGTAGGTTGCTGTTTGATTTAGAAATATTTGTGTTCACAATATGTGAGGATAAGATTTTAAAGGAAGTTAGAATTTATTGCTTTAAAAACCCATATGCTGGGCAGTTGTTCTATTAAGTATTCCCTACTTTATTATATGTACATGCATAAATGTTTAAAAATGTGAAAATTTACTTTGCATATTTCTCTGTTTAGAAGCCTAATTATATTCTTTTTGAGGGTGGTGATGTACATTTTCTATGCTCTGTTTTCATATATTCATTTTAAAATAAGATGTCCTTGATTTTTAAATTATTTCTAAAGAATTTCCTTTCATATATGAATGCATTCTTTTGGTTAAATGTGCTTATTAACATTTTCATGCCCAAATTTCTAGTCCAAAGGACATCAGTGGTCAGAGTCACAGAATCCAGGCTTTCCTCCAGGTGTTGGTACATCCCAATCATGTGACCTTGCACCTCCTAAGAAAGTAAGAGTCATATTTGACTCATGAGGACTCCTGGATCATTTTGCTTAATATGTGAAAGTGTTTTGTAAACTGCACCTGATAAACAGACATTAGACATTGTCATTGTAACTGAGAGCTTCCTAATTTTTTCCTGTTTAAGGTACTGTTTTGTTCAATGCCAAATATATGGAGGAGATTAAAATGAACTAAAAGTCAGCCTTGCAGCCATAATCACATAAACCTGTAATTCTAGAACTAAGTAGTAGCGTCTTCATACATGACTGAATTTTAAAGCAGTCATGGTTCTTGGGACTCAGTATCACTAGTAACAAATTGAGTACATTTTTTTTTTAAGATTTTATTTATTTATTTAACAGAGAGATACAGAGAGAGCACAAGTAGACAGAGCAGCAAGCAAAGGGAGAGGGAGAAGCAGGCTCCCAGCTCAGCTGGAGTCCGATGTGGGGCTCGATCCCAGGATTCTGGGATCATGACCCAAGCCGAAGGCAGTGGCCCAACCGACTGAGCCACCCAGGCACCCCGAGTACATTTCTTTTTTTCTCCATTCAAAAAAGAGAACAAATTAAAAGGACCAAACCTACAAAGACTTTTAGTTTAGGGACCAGGAAGATCAAATGAAAACAGAAAATAACTAGACAGGCATCTTGGAGAGTGTGAAGTCTGAAGTATTAGTAGTAATTGTTGTAGCTATACAAGCAAGGTCTCTAAGTGCGAGGAATAGAGATAACCAAGTAAAAACTGCTTATTCACATTTGGTAAAAATGAGGCTCAGAGAGGCTAAATAACTTATAAGTCATAAAAAAAAAATCCAGGGACTGTTTCTTTTTAAGAGTGACTTTCTTGCCAGGGGAAGGAAAGAAAGATTTGATTTTTAATTTTTTCCCTTTCTTAATCATTGTTTTCTGCTGTCAGGATTTTGACAATTTCTCCTTCGAGTATCTTTTGAATTAATATTTGCCTTTTCCTAATAAAAATTACTAAATGTGTAGATCTCCAAGCCCCAAGTTAAAGCTTTTGAATCGGGTGTCTTTGAGAGTGGGGGCCCACAAATGCAGTCTTAAAGATTTTATTTATTTATTTGACAGAGAGAGATTACAAGTAGGCAGAGAGGCAGGCAGAGAGAGGAGGAGGCAGGCTCCCTGGTGAGCAGAGAGTCCGATGTGGGGCTCGATCCCAGGACCCTGAGATCGTGACCTGAGCCGAAGGGCAGAGGCTTTAACCCACTGAGCACCCAGGCGCCCCCACAAATGCAGTCTTAATGTGCCTCTCCTAGATTCTCAACTAGTGTTGAGAACATTAGAATCACCCCCTGTGCCAAACCTAGCAAATGTTCAAAGCTCCCAGGTGATTCCACTGTGCTGTCAATGTTGACATATTGTCCTTAAAAGTGTTTATATATCATCTGAGGGGCCTTGTTAAAATGTATATTTGGAGTCAGGCTTCTGGGATGGGACCTGAGAGTCTGCATTTCTAACAAGCTCTCAGGTGATACAATTACTGCTGGAGGACACTTGGAATACAAAGAGCCAATCTCATATTAAATTTTGTGAACTACCACCTACATTTTGTTCTAGTCATTTTTGTACCAATGATAATTAAACTTGACTGTACATCAGAATCACTTGTGCATTTAAAAAAAATCCTGGGGCACCTGGGTGGCTTAGTTGGTTAAGCGTCTGCCTTCGGCTCAGGTCATGATTCTGGGGTCCTGGGATTGAACCCTGCGTTGGGCTCAGTGGTGAGTCTGTTTCTCCCTCTCTCTCTGCCCCTCCGCCTGCTCGTGCTCTCTCTCTCTCTCTCTCTCTCTCTCTCTCTCTCTCTCTCTCTCATAAATAAATAAATAAAACCTTAAAGAAAAAAAAAGTCCCTGGAGTTTCAGATTTAGGGGCTCTGGATTAACATTTGAGTATCTCCGGTTTTATTTAGTGCCACTGATGGTTCTAATGCAATCTCAGGATTTAGACCACTATGACTCTGTATTACTGCATTATGATGTATTCTCTGAAACTTGTTTTGGTTCTTTATTGAGTGGCTCAATGCTTCCCAACCTTTTTCATGTCATGGCACACATGGAAAATGAGAATATTTGTGTGGTATGGAGTGCAGAAGTGGTGTCTTCAAAGCCTGGAGGCTCTTGGCCCCCAGGGACTCTAGTCCTCTCATTTTTAGCACTCCAGGCCCCACTGGTTGAGAAGCTTTGTTAAACTGTTTTCCTGGTGTTCATGGAGCTCTGAGAGCCTGACACACTGTATATATAGTGAGTGGGCCCCCAATAAATGTTGCCTTGTTATTGCTTTTATCATTTATATTCTGTACTGTGTATTAGTTATGGGAGGTGTTTTTTTTGTTTTGTTTTTGTTTTTGTTTTTGTTTTTTTCCCATGTTGGAGTACAGGCCCCATACAGCTTTCCTGTGGCTATCTTCTTTTCTGGCTACCCACCATATATCCCCATCTAAGTGGTAATCATGTCTTGAGCCCCTCCCTCCCATCTCACTTTAATGGACCCTGCCTTGAGAAGGTCGTTACTAATCTGTTTTTTCAGATTTGTTACAGTTTGTAGACTTTGTGCCCTTTGCTTGAGTGTCTAATGTGTTCTCCCATTATTTTATGTACCAAAATCTTCTCTCTCTCAAAGGCTTATTTTTGATGTTGGCTAGTATTTCTTTAATGTTGTTGGTTTCTAGGAAAATGTGTCATGCATCTAGTTGGCATTTAGATACTTATTGACTTTAGAGCACATATCACTCTCGAAAATCTAGGTGCTAGAAAGAAGACAGGAGCTGAGCTTGTATATACATGACTGTTTTCCCTTTTTAAAGTGGGTCCTACAGAATGTCTTTTCACTTGTTACTTCACTACACAGAAACTGGCCTCTGTTTCATTCAAGGTACTATAGACTGAAAATATGACTTTTTCCAGTATTAATTTTATTGTAATATATATATACCTTCATGTAATGGGGACCCTTTGACCAGTTTGGAATGCTTAGATATTATCTTTAGGAATGTAGGTTTTTATTTAGTTGCATACATTCTATAGTTTCTCTTACACAGTGATCATCATTTAACAGTTCAACCCAGTGAGGTGCCAGGCAAAATGCTAAGGGTATAGATATTAAGATGAATTAAACACAAACTCAGCTTCAAGGCCTTTGCATTCTAGCAGAGGAAACTGTTGTGTGCATGACTAGCTTTTAGGTGCTGTAATAAAGGTATTTTAGCTAGGGTGGCAGGATAAGCTTCACAAAATGCCAAATTTGAACTCCTGTGACTTTGAAGGATCAAATAGGAGTTTACCGGCAGAAGCAAAGGCACAGCATCATTAAACACGTGGTATTTTAGGGGATGGTTGTCCAGTGCAGCCAGCAGGAAGGGTGTGTGGTGGGGATTAACTGGAAACTGACCGGAATGTGGACTCCATGGTTTGAACCATGAAAAGTCATGGAACTTTTCAAAGACGGGGATGAGAGGCTTAAACTTGTGCATTTAGAAATTGACTTCATTCTCCAGGATGGATTGTTGATGGGGAACAAGGAGACTATTTACAGGTGCCTTTTCCTTTTGGAAAAAAACTTTTAAACTATGAATAGATCTTTGAGAACAATAAGAAATGATTAGTAATATTAGGAAGGGGTTCAGTCTAGAACTTGTCAAGGTTGACTTGGAAACCTTGTGCAATAGATTTAAGGGGAGCATCCTTAACCTCTTTTTATGTCATTTGTCACTTGAGGGTTAGAAAGGCTAAAACTCTTTAGAATGTTTTAAGTATGGATTAACCTCAATTTAAGAATAAATTGTATTAAATTTTGCAAGTCATTTTGGACTTAGAATACATTTTTCCATATAAATATTGTTACAGGATGAGGTCATCAAATGCCCACATGGGAGAGGAGGCAGCTCTTTCCCAGTGGAAAGAAATGGAGGTTTTGCATTAGAACCCTCTGCCTCCCGGTGGTTCTTGCTATTTACCAGCTTTGTGCCTTTGGGGGAAATGACCTCTTGAAGGCCCAGTTTTCCATTTGTGAAATAGGAATAAATACCCCCAAGGCTGTGTGAGAATCAAAGGAGAGCATCGGTGAAGGTGCTTTGAATTTCAAGTCAAATACTGGTTCAGACGTACACACGGAAGGGAAAAATGTGACCTGGATGGGATGGTGTGCTTCTGATCAGGAATACCTGTCGCAGGCTGCAGTTAAGGGTGAGCCTCCTGCGGGTCACCACATAGGGACAGCGGGAGAGGCAGGCCACCTTCCTTTCATGGTTCTTGCTCTCCTCCCTTGAGGAGGAGAAAGAAAGGACAGTGGGTCTCCAGCACTAGAGTGCATGAAACTGAGCTGGGTATCTTAAAAATGCAAATCACAGGGGGCTCTACTTTCCAGCAATCCTGATGGGGGTGTGTGTGTGTGTGGGGGGTTTCCACAAAGGGGCTCAAGACTTCAGAGTCATCTTCCTCAGGAGGGGCAACTTGAGGGAAGGGAGGCTGCTGGGAGAGGAAGTGAGTGCAGGCAGGGTTTGGGTGCTGGGTGGAGAGGGAATAGGGTTTAGGAGCCCCTGAAGATTGAGTGGAACCTACGGAAAAGCCCCCTCTCCTGTTTCTTTTCTCCTGCCCTCCCTCCTGCTGCTGACCGCTGTGGGCCAGGCACTGGGGTGGGGGCAGGGCCTTCCCCTCTCTACTCTCCCAAGGCACTGGACTTGCTGGTGTGGGGCTATCCAGAGAAGAACAAAGGCCAAGACTGGCCTTAGAGAGCTGCAGCTAGAAGGAGGAGTGTCAGAGGGAGCTGAGCTGTGGCAGACCTTGGGGACCCCACCTGGGAGCGTTGGTCCCCCCTACTGCCTGCTGCTGTACTGCGGGCTGGAAGTTTAGGCACCAGGCTGCTTGTAGATGGGGTCCAGTGGGGTGGGGTGGGGTAGGTGTCTAATTTGCACTAAGTAAGTGGGGACTCAATTTGGGGGGGAAAAACCCACAAATCTATTACATACATACAAGTGTGTGTATGTGTATCCATCAAAGCACATTCAACTTTATTATGTAGACACGATTTAGATTATCTTCCTCCTTAATTTTATCAAGTTGTATCCATTAATTCAGCAAACATTTGAATTGAGCTCTGGTGCTCAACTCTGTGCCCAGCTTTGTGCCGAATACTATAGTATAAACTTCCGTAAAACATTGTTTCTGCCCTCGGGAAGTTACATTCTAGTTTGTTTAAAGGATATTCTAATAACAGGAGGAGAACAGTTTTCAGTAAAAAGGCTCTTTACCCCATGAAAATGAAAATTGATACAATGTGACATATAATCTGGTACAAAATTTCTTTAATTGGAAAGTGGAAGGAGTGTCTAGTCTAGTTTCAGGGTGTTGGTAATTTAGGTGCTTCTCAAAAAACATAAGAGCCTTTCAGAATTCTCAGCCATAGGATTGCAATCTTTTGAATTCGATTACAGAGCAAACCTTCTTTCCTTGAACACTTTTTTCTTATGGGATAGGCCTAGATTTTTGAAAGTTCTTTTTTTTTTTAATGTTCTGATTAAAAGAAAAAAACCACACTATATTTACCACAGTCCCTTAGAATGACAAAAAATAGCATATGTATTAAAATGGTAAAAGGGATTATCAATTTTATGACACTCCCAAAAGACTAGACAGGGTTGATACACACTGGACTAAATTTAGAGAAAATCGTTTAAAATCTTTTCTGTAGGCAAGGAAGCAAGAAAAGCTCTTTAGGGGTGCCCTTAGGAGTTTTTTGTCATCTTATGTCTTTATGCATAAATTATATGCTCATAAGGCAGTATCTGCTTTACTGGGGCTTTCATTTTCAAATGACATGTAGATATACACACATGCACATTTGTTTCAATTTTGAATAAATTAAAGCATAACTATATATGTTTTTCTTTTTGAGGGGGCAGGGAGAGAGGGGGAGAAGGGCAAAGGGAGAGGGAGAGAGAGAATCTTAAGCAGCCTCCCTGCCCAGCACGGAGCCCCACACAGGACTCGACCTCAGGACTCTGAGATCATGACCTGACTCTAGAGTAGGATGCTTAACAGACTCAGCCACCCAGGCGCCCCATAACTCTACATTTTTTTTTTTAAGAGAGAACATGAGCTGGGGGGAGCAGCAGGCAGAGGGAGAAGCAGGCTCCCTGCTGAGCGGGGAGCCAGACTGGGATGGATCCCAGTGGGACTGGGATCATGACCTGAGCGGAAGGCAGGTGCTTAACTGACTGAGCCATCCAGGCACCCCTCTACATTTATATATAAAAATTGGTGGTTTCTATAAAACATACTGCTTATGTCAATAGGTGAATCGCAACTTTCCCTCCCTCTTATCTTAAAAATAAATAAATAAAAAGAAGGGGAATAAGACACTTTAGGGTAGGAGGAAGCAGGGCTTTGGTCTTACCACCCCACCCCCATCCTACTCAAGAGGGCTTGCAGTGTATGGCTTTCTTGTCCTCAACTTCCCTTTCTCTATCTACTCACTTTGCTCGTGCAAGTTACTCAAGTTAGTTCCGATATCTGGCATGTAATAAGAATGTAAATGTTAGCTGTTTTATTATTATTACTACTAAATTGAAATGACAAAGGAATTAAAAATACTGGGCAGGTTATGAATTGACCCTGGAGGCTATGAAAGAGCTCCATTCAAAAGCCCAGAACTCTGGGAATTGTTTAGTGCTTGAGTGATTGAATTAAAGGAAGGCACCAAAGGCCACTTGGTGCCTTTGTTCTTCTGAAGAATTGTGGTATTCTGAGGAAGTACAGAGGTGATGGCCTTGAGAAATCCTATTTTTCACTCTAGAATTGTGAAGGTTAAAGGCTAATTTAAAAGCATGTGTGAAATGCATTGCCCTTGAAGTCAGTAGAAGACCAGATGCCCTCTTTTATCAGAATTACTTAGTATTATTCTAGAAGTTTATTATTGTTGTCAAATGGGAAGAAACCAACAGCAAAATTATACAATAGGAGCAAAATGATCATTTTTAAATAATATTGTTCAAAATAGAGGATTGAAGATGATAAACCAAAAAACTTTAAGAATTAATAATAGCTTAATAAATGAGTAAAAAATACATTGTAAAATAAATACACTTTAAAAATAAATACATTAACAACATCTAATAAAGTAAAATAAAAGATTTCATAGGTCTTAGTAGAAAAAATGTTAATTAAGCTTATAAGAGACTTAAGAAATATGAATAAACTGTAATAACTATATTCTCCTGATAGGATTTTTGTCAAGGCAATTGAAAAGGAAGTTGAGTAATTGAAGGTATATACCATGTTTATGGGTATAAACATATGGACTCATACCGTTAATGTGTAGATTCTTTCCAAATTAATTTATAAATGAAATCCCAATTATAATCTCAAAAGGATTACCAAAATATGTGTGTCAAGTGTTCTGTGTGATAAAGATGGCATTTACATTCTATGAGAGAAGTTCTCACTCAGAACACAATAGATTATTGAGAAAATAAAGCCCAGACTTCATTATTGCAGGGTAAAGTCTTTAAAAGCAGAAACCAAAAAGGAAATGGATGGTAAATTTGTCAACAACAACAAAAAAAATCAAAATTTTGAAAGATCAAAGTACCATATATAAGCAAATTCAAATGATAAACCTGGTTAAATATTTACAGTTGTAGTGATCTAGAAAGAGTAACTTTTGTCTTGTATAACCATTAATATCTCCTAGGTGAAGTGTATTTTTTAATTTTTAAAAATATAAATACTTCTTTAAGAATAAGGCAATAAGATCTAGACTGGTTTTCATTTCTAAGAGCATTTTCATAGTTCAGTTCCTTATTAGTTATTTAATCAGAAGCCTGCAATAAGATAAATCTTGTGGCATAAGAAAATTGGTATTTTCTGGATTCATCTTAGAACGTTCTTTTTACTTGGACGGAAAGCAACTATTGATTTTCCTATGAGACTGATTTTATTATTAGCTTGTTTTCTCTTCCTTACCTTTTCTTTCTTCCTTTTATCCTGATGAGAGAAAAAAACTCTAAAGGCCTGAGATATAAGGGAAGTCATTTTAAATTTCTTTCTAAGTCAGCATGACTGTACATAAACTTGGTTTAAACCAAAAGCCTGATTTATGGCCTGCCACGCATACATTATACACCTGCTTTGTAAATGAGTAGCCTAAAGAAAAGCCATCTTGTCTTTAAGATATTGATCAATGCTCCTACACCCTGCATTCCTTGACATTAAAGCTTGTGGTGCCTGTCTTTATGCTAATCTATTATCTTTTGAGCTTTTAGAAGATATAAAGTATATAGCAGTAAAAACTGTTTATTCCACAAAGCACTTTCTTCCCTGTGAAGAGTGTGTTTCCTGGGCAGCTGTCCTAACTTGGCCTCCAGTAAAACTCCTACTTTCAGAGATTCTAAAATGTTTGCTTGTTTTGAGTCAGCAACCCCTCCATCTCTTCCTACCGTCTTTATTTCATTTTTCATTTGTTTAAAAAAATAGGAAAATTTATCATAAACATCCAGATATTGCAACAATATATAAAAAGTGGTAGGCTCTAGTTTTTTTCATCCCCAGTCCTGCGCCCTGAGGTCACCATATTTCTCTATTCTAGAGTTACCTCTCACTGCTGGTTCTGTCCCTCTGGCAGTTCTATTTGTGGAAGTTTCCATCTGAGGGTTCCTTGTATAGTTTTTGGCAAATAATAGGCCCCCATTTTGTTGAATGACTGAGTGAATGAAATTTGTAGACATATGTATGCCTAATTTTTTTATAGTTCAGGCTGTTGGATATTAAGCCTAGCCTTGGGGTTTCTTTCAAAGAGTCACTCTTCTTTCCCCAATTGCTAAGAGTCCAACATTACACATCCCAAATGCTTATCTTAATAATGCTCTTTATACTAACATAGTATTTTAAATTTCTTTTTTTCTTTCAGCTGCCTTCGCAGCAGTGTTGCACTGGTAAGATTGTTTTCTTCCTCCGGTATACTTTATGCAGATGTTTACAACTCACCAAAGCTATTTCCCATATATATAAAGAAATAATTTCAGGATGATAAGGATGAATATATATTATTATATGAAACACAGTAGTCTGAAAAAGTAGTTTAATTGATAAATCAAGGTCAGAATAATGTAATTTTCTAATAAAAAACGAGATCCATTATTAAAGAGGTTATATTTGAGACTCTATTTCACTTAACATTAATATAGTGTTCATGTTGAGTGGGAGATTAATTTTTTTAATCTTCTGGATAGAGTGAAATATGAACTTCATTAATCAGACATTTCTGAAATGGTAACCCAATGACATTTATAGTTCAGTTTATAATTTTATTGTACTTGGCTTAAAATATTGTTATTCTGGTTCATTCTAATTTTAAAATCTAATTTGAATGTGTTTTCTATTAGAAATTTTAGTAGAAATGTTATGACAGTGGAAAACTAGATATGGATACCACTGTATTTGAATTTTATTACAAAACTATGTGCAAGTTTCAAGATACCTTTATTTTTGCTTTTAGAGTTTCTTTTAAAAATAATGCTTAGTATAATCGTCAACGCTAGGTTTGTCACCCTTTTGTTTTTGCAGGAGCCATATAACACACCTCTTTGAAAATGATCGTCACTTTTCTCACCTCTCAACATTGGAAAGGGAGATGGCTTTTCGCACTGAAATGGTTAGTTTTTATGTGATATTTTCGGGATCTAAAACCTTTAAGCTTTTTATCATGGAAATTTTCAAAGATGTTCCAAAAAAGAGAGAGTAGACACCTCCTCTTGCCCATCCCGCAGCTTCAGCAACTGGTGACACAGGCATTTTTTTCGTCATATACACCTCCACACATAGGAAACCTCAGACGTCGCATCATTTCATCAGTAAATACCTTTGTATGTATCACAGAAGAAAGGTATTTTTTATTACCCACAGTGCTATTGGCATACTTGAAAACAATGAACATTGATCTCTTAATATCATTAAGTATCAATCAGTGTTTAAATGACCAGTTGGCTTTTTTTTTCTTTTTATAGTTAGTGTGTTGGTAGTCTTGAATCAAGATTCAAACCATGTCTCTACGGTGACTCTAGTTAATGTTTCTCTTAGGTCTTTTTTTTTTTTTTTTTCATTACATATAATGTATCATTTGCCCCAGGGGTACAGGTCCATGAATCATCAGACTTACACATTTCACAGCACTCACCATAGCACAGACCTTCCCCACTATCCATAACCCAGCCACCCTTTCCCTACTCCCCCACCCCCCAGTAACCCTCAGTTTGTTTCATGAGATTAAGAGTCTCTTATGGAGGGCGCCTGGGTGGCTCAGTGGGTTAAAGCCTCTGCCTTCGGCTCAGGTCATGATCTCAGGGTCCTGGGATCGAGGCCCGCATCGGGCTCTCTGCTCAGCAGGGAGCCTGCTTCCTCCTCTCTCACTGCCTACTTGTAATCTCTCTCTGTCAAATAAATAAATAAAATCTTTAAAAAAAAAAAAGAGTCTCTTATGGTTTGTCTCCTTCCCGATCCCATCTTTTTTCATTTTTTCCCTCTCTACCGATGACCCCCTGCCCTGCCCCTCAAATTCCTCATATCAGAGAGATCATATGATAATTGTCTTTCTCTGATTGACTTATTTCTCTTAGCATAATACCCTCCAATTCCATCCACATTGTTGCAAATGGCAAGATTTCGTTTCTTTTGATGGCTGCCTAATATTCCATTGTATATATATATACCACATCTTCTTTATCCATTCATCTGTTGATGGACATCTAGGCTCTTTCCATAGTTTGTCTATTGTGGATATTGCTGCTGTAAACATTTGGGTACCCCTTTGGATCACTACATTTGTATCTTTAGGGTAAATACCAGATAGTGTGATTGCTGGGTCATAGGGTAGCTCTATTTTCAACTTTTTGAGGAACCTCCTTACTGTTTTCCAGAGTGGCTTTAAGTCTGCTAATCTATAAATTCCACTTCTCATTTTTATTCTTTTTCTATTTAATGTTATTGAAGAATCCAGGTTATTTGTCTTACAGAATTACCCATAGTAATTCGTGTTATTTATTATGTTCACTGTCCCAAGTTCCCTGAAAATTGATAAATAAGAGAATTGATAGCTGAAGGCTCAATTTTTTTTTGACAGGAGTATTTAATAAGTGATGTGCATTTACTGTACCATACAAAACCATATCTGATTGTCTCACTTTCTGTGATGTCAAGATTGATCAGTGGCTTTAGGTATTATCATGTTGGTCCTTCCGTTATAGCCTTGCCATCAGCCTAGTTGAGGTAATTCATTAAGACTACCATATGGTGATAATCTATTCTGTTACTTTCCCCCCTGCATTTGTTAACTGCAATTCTTCTATAAAGAAGAATTTTCCCATAATATTTATTTGGTTTCTATGATGTATAATTCATACAGGTAAGACAGGTGAATGCTTGATATTTTTTCTTTTTATTTACTACTTTTTAGAAAAATGAGTTTGTTTCCTAGCATTTTCTTCCGGTAACCAATTGAGTACCTTCTTTTAGAGTATATCATTATGATCTAATCGATTTTAGCATGTTTTGTGAACTTACTTGTCTTTAGCTGGCAAGAACCTTTGCAACTGACTCTGTGTCCCTTTGAGGTGACTTCACTAGTATTTTGTAGCTTTCTTCCTTTCTGGTACTATTAAGACATTTCCTCTACAGACCTGGAATCATCCAGTTTTCTAAGGAGCCCCAATTCCTTTCAGTGGCAAATGGTATTTAGAAACCACAAATTTGGTATTAGAGATGCTTATTGCTACTACATTTGACCCTTAGAGCAACAAGGGGTTAGAAATGCTGACCCCCATGCAGTCCAAAATCCATATATAACTTTTTTTTTTAAATTTATTTTTTATTCTTTGCCCCAGGGGTACAGGTCTGTCATATATAACTTTTGACTCCTCCCAGATTTAACTATTAATAGCCTGTTATTGACTGAAAGCCTTACCAATACCATAAACAGTTGATTAACACCTATTTTGTATGTCATGTGTATTATATACTATATTCTTTCAACAAAGTAAGCCAGAGAAAATAAAATATTATTAAGAATATCATAAGGAAGAGAAAATAAATTTATAGTACTGTACTCTATCGAAAAAAGTTAGGGTGTATGTGGAGCTGCGTAGTTCAACCCTGTGTTGTTCTAGAGTCAATTCAAATTTAGGATTAGATGGTTTTTACTTACTTTGTTTTAAATTTGTGTCTTTACCATTAGCCCAAGAGTCTTGGTTTCCTATTACTTACTTTTGTGAAATAAAAGTACCAAAGATTATTAAAACTAAGATGATTGAAAACATTTTAAAACTTTCTTGCATTTCTTTTTGACTTTGGCATATGTTCCATTAGGGATGTACAGTAGAACTATCTTAAAGTTATTTGAAATCTTCTATCTTGATAGTTAATTTCTCTATTTTATTTTTATCTTGATATTTAGGAATTAAAAATTTTTCATTTTATAATTAAATAAGATGTTTCCATGATTCCAAAAAAACCCTACAAAACAAGATAGGTTGTGGTGGTTTTCTACGGCTGCCGTAACAAATGTACAATAAACCAGGTGGCTTAAAGAGCAGAGATTTATTCTCTCAGGGTTCTGGAGGCTAAAAGTCTGAAAGCAAAGTGTTGGCAGGGCCATGTTCTCACTGAAGTCTCTAGGGAGGATCCTTGCTTTGCCTCCTCCTAGCTTCTTGTGCTTTCTGGCAGTCGTTGATGTGCCTTGGCTGGCATCGGAAGCACCATCACTCCACGCTCTGCCTGTGTCTTCAGGGGGCACTTTCCCCATTGTTTCTGTGTTTAAATTTCCCTCTTATTGTAAGGATACCATTTATATTAGATGACTTCATTTTAATTTGACTACATCTGCCAGGAACCTATTCCACATAGGTTCACATTCCCAGGTTCCAGTGGATATGAAATTTGGGGAGATATTATTCAACCTAGTACTGTTGGAAATAATTTTAAAAAATAGTGATAGGAAAGCTAAACACCTTAATATCAAGAACCATTTTTTCCCTTTTCAATAAATATTAGGTCTGTGCATCACTTTCATATTGATGAGCCTTTAGATCCAGTGTGGAGTTTGACCGCTGGTGGGTGCTGGCTACTGGCGCAGCTCTAGGCAAAGCTTTACAGGAGGTGAAGTTTGTTTCCTGTGTTCATCGGCCGCACCCTGTACTGCCACTTACACTCCCTCACGAGGGGAGCAAGTACTAGTACTTGTTTATTTTTTAGTCCATGGATTATGCCAACCTTAATGTCTGTTCCAATTCCCTCAGAATGAGAGTGCTGTCCTCCTCCTCCATTCACACAGCCCCAGTCCTCCAGGGTTCTTGCCTTATTCTGAGCTGGAAAGAAGGAAAATCTGTAAAATTAGTTGGCATCTGAATGTAACTTATATGCAGTATATCAACACGTAGCCTGCCTCATATATTTGCGTTTTTACATGTAAATCTGGAGGAAAGATGACTGAGAGCACCATTTTGGGGATTCAAATGGGTAGTAGGGGGAAACATTTTTGGCTAGGTGAGATTTCTTGGATCCTGTTAAGTCCGTAGTAAACCACTCCCTTGCCCTGTTCATAAGATTGCCTTTTCTAACACTTAAATTAGTAAGGATATGGNCAACCCACTGAGCCACCCAGGCGCCCTATATTTGCGTTTTTACATGTAAATCTGGAGGAAAGATGACTGAGAGCACCATTTTGGGGATTCAAATGGGTAGTAGGGGGAAACATTTTTGGCTAGGTGAGATTTCTTGGATCCTGTTAAGTCCGTAGTAAACCACTCCCTTGCCCTGTTCATAAGATTGCCTTTTCTAACACTTAAATTAGTAAGGATATGGGGTTTTCTTAAGTTACATATGTTGTATGAGTTATGTATATTACTTTTTAAATGTTGAAACTATTTTTGAAGATATTTTGAGTTCAATTATTTTAATTAAGACATGGTTATACTAAAATATGTAGTTCTTTTTTATAACCTAAGATTGTATTAGCTATCAAAAACCGATATTTTGAGTTCAATTATTTTAATTAAGACATGGTTATACTAAAATATGTAGTTCTTTTTTATAACCTAAGATTGTATTAGCTATCAAAAACCATTATTTTGAGTTCAATTATTTTAATTAAGACATGGTTATACTAAAATATGTAGTTCTTTTTTATAACCTAAGATTGTATTAGCTATCAAAAACCGATATTTTGAGTTCAATTATTTTAATTAAGACATGGTTATACTAAAATATGTAGTTCTTTTTTATAACCTAAGATTGTATTAGCTATCAAAAACCATTATTTTGAGTTCAATTATTTTAATTAAGACATGGTTATACTAAAATATGTAGTTCTTTTTTATAACCTAAGATTGTATTAGCTATCAAAAACCGATATTTTGAGTTCAATTATTTTAATTAAGACATGGTTATACTAAAATATGTAGTTCTTTTTTATAACCTAAGATTGTATTAGCTATCAAAAACCATTATTTTGAGTTCAATTATTTTAATTAAGACATGGTTATACTAAAATATGTAGTTCTTTTTTATAACCTAAGATTGTATTAGCTATCAAAAACCATGAGAATAATTGTAGCTATTATTTGGTTGATTGCTTTGTTTTTCAAAAACAGTGTATTTAAGTATTTTTAAGCTGGTAAGAGGCATAGAAATTATGCATTTTTTTAATTCTAACTGTAACATATGCTTGTTTCAGGGACTGTATTATTCCTACTTTAAGACTATTGTGGAAGCACCCTCATTTTTGAATGGAGTATGGATGATTATGAATGATAAGCTGACTGAATACCCCCTTGTTATTAATACACTAAAAAGGTTCAATCTTTACCCTGAGGTAAGTCACTGTTTCAGTTATGTGGGGTTTTGTTGTTTTTTTACTTTTTAAAAGTGTTACTGCATTAAATGCTGATTCTAAAAGTGAGGTGTAATTCAATATATTATATTTCATCTCATTTTTTTAAAGAAGATGTTTATCTTTTCTTGGAAAGGAATATGGAGAAGAGATTATTATTAATTTGGTGGGTTTTAACTGATTTCATGGAAACCATTATGATTGCATGGTCTAGAAAATTTGAAAACTATCTAGATTCGGTGTGTTTGTAGAGAGTATAGCAAGGAAGCACCATTAGACGTCATTTGCCAAATAATGTTTCTTCCCTCTCTGGGATTCTTCACTTAATTGAATGCTCTTTTTCTGGGTGGAGTGGGGGAAAGGTGGGTTCATCCAGGAGGTGAGGGAGGAAGACAGTGATATCAGTAACTGTTTTGGCCTCTTCTTTACCATCCCTGCCTTCATTTGACACATTCCTAAGCATTTTCCAGGGCCAACCTGAGAAGTGACTTCCACAGCCAGATCCTCCTTGACTTGGTATGAGGGTCGTCTGTTAACATACTGTCCCCGTGACTCCCCCTTCTTAGCTTTCTGATGTTGCTGGACAGCACGTCCTGCTGCCCGGGCCCTGGCTGCCTTGGTCTCTGGGGATCTCAAGCCCAGGCTCAGTACCTCGACTTAGCGGGGCTCTCAGGTATTTCCCATTGAATGAAAGAAGTCCAGTTTCCATCCAGATCAGTGAGTTAGCTGATTGATTATTGAGGAGATGGAGATAGAGGAAATAGAGACAAATAAATAACCACCAAGGTTCAGTGCTGGTTTACTAATGTACTGCTTATTGAGTACTTTCTGTGACCATGTACACCTTTACTTTTACAGAAATGGGATCACACAGCAAATATTTTTTTTATAAGTGTCTTTTGTCTTTTAGAATATTTTTAGCAGTCTTGTGTCATCTTTTCTTCCTCAGGGTCAGTTCTAGCGGCTATATATACAGTCTCCTATTGTTTATTTAGTCCATCTTTTGTGAAAATGTTCTTTGTTTTCAATTTCTAAAATATTCTAAAGCTGCCATAAGCATCCTTGAAGCTAAATCTGTGTACATATCCTTGTTTTTTAAGCTATAAATTTGTTGATGTGGAACTATTTAGTTCCACAAAATATATACTTTAATGACCTTGGTACGTGTTGCCAGAATGCTTTCTAGATAGGTTATACTAATCAAAATTACCTTTGGCATTGTTTTTGAAAATGCTTATTTCCCTGAATCCCTGCCAATTTGGTGGACAAAAAAATTAAAGTCACGTGATATATTTTGTTCATTGCTATGTATGTGTATATATATGTATTTCATTCAATGCTATACATTAAAAATGCACTTTTAATTTTAAAAGTAATCGCTTCCTAATGCCCTTTGTCTGTATTTCTATTAAAATTTTGTAAGAGCTCATTTAGTACATGCTGGATATTAATACCATGCTATGTGAGTAAACATTTTCCCCCAACTTTTTGCCTTTCAACTTTGTGTATGATCTGTATGTATTCTTTCTGTACAGAAATGCTGTATCTGTTCACATCTTGAGAAATTAGATCTACTCAAGAAGGCAGAGCATCTGTTTGTTCAACTCTTCTTTTATGTACCTTAGTAGAATTTTGTACCTTCTGAAAAATATAAATCTGTGTGTTTCATGTTACATTTTATTCTTACCCATAGGTGGAGAGTTGAACACCAACCAGTGAAGAATCTGTGTAGGGGATTGTGAGACTTATTTTACTAGATTTAAAGGGAGCGAAGTAGAGGAAAGGAAAATTTGATAATTATGAAAATATCTCAAAAATATTCTAGTAATGAAACTGTTGATGATAATATCTTTAAAAAATCTAAAAAATGTCCCTATTTCTTAAAAAATAGGTCATCTTAGCCAGCTGGTACCGGATTTATACCAAAATAATGGACTTGATTGGTCTTCAAACCAAGATATGTTGGACAGTGACAAGAGGAGAAGGACTCAGTCCTATTGAAAGCTGTGAAGGCAAGTTTCTTTCCGTGATATTGTCCAGTTATTTGTTGGAGCACATTAAACTTACTGCAGACTTAGTGTCATAAAAAACTATTTTATTATGCTTATGGATTCTGCAAGTGAGGAACTTGGGCAAGGTTTGGCAGGGTTGGTTTGTTTCCACCATGTCAGAGGCTTCTGCTAGACTCAGGTGGCTTGGGAAGACTGAAATTAATTGGAGACTGCTTCACTTAGATTCCAGCTCCTGGCTGGGGTCCCTGTGAGGCTGGCCGCAGTTGGGACTGTCAGCTGGGACACCTACATAATGCCCTTTCCATGCACTTTGGGCTTTGTTTAGCATAGTACCTCAGGGTAGTCAGGCTTTTCACGGGCTCCAAGTTGAACACTGCTTGGCCTCTTCTAGCCTTAGAAGTCACATGTATGGCCTCTGCTGTCTTCTGTTGAGGCAGTCACCAGCCCAGCCGGCCACAAAAGCAGGAGCAGAGACCCCACGTGCCTCTATAGGAAGAGTGTCCATGAGTTTGTAGCCCTGTTTAAAAACCACCGCAGCTACTGCCGTGTTCTCATCTTTGTTCCGCAGGAGTGTCACGTGTTTGTATGGGAACCAAGGCAACCATTTAATATATCTGTGCCATTTTCAAAATAAGCACATTTTAATATAAATTGCCAGACATACAAAGTAATTTATAGTTAGAACATATGTTTTTTTTTTTTTAAAGGATTGGGAGATCCTGCTTGCTTTTATGTTGCTGTAATTTTTATTTTAAATGGACTAATGATGGCATTATTCTTCATATATGGCACATATTTAAGGTAAGACCATTCATTGAGGATACTTTGGTATGTGTTATAATACTATGTACTAAAAATAGTGAGATAAAGATTAACTTACAGTTCAGTTTATAACAGTGTTATTTCTAATACATGTACTTATAGATATAAAATTCTTTCCTATTTGAATTCCAACATTGGCATAGTCAGCCAAGCTTAAAAAATTTTAAATATTTTTATTTTTTTTTGAAGATTTTATTTATTTATTTGACACAGAGAGAGAGATCAGATCACAAGTAGGCAGACAGGCAGGCAGAGAGAGAGGAGGAAGCAGGCTCCCCACTGAGCAGGGAGCCCGATGCGGGCCTCGATCCCAGGACCCTGAGATCATGACCTGAGCCGAAGGCAGAGGCTTTAACCCACTGAGCCACCCAGGCGCCCAAAGCTTAAAAAATTTTAGATGCTTAAATAGAGAACGGTGGGGATATTGGATAAATTTTAAATATTCACAGGCTTTTGAGCATAAACAATATATTGTTTGCATAAAATATAGGGGAAGGACCAGTCATTATCAAATGGTATTAATGACTCTATTTTGCTGACATTAAGATGGAAGTATATTCTATACAGATACCTAATATCTGACCCGATTAACTTCATAGTCCAACAATATTCCTTAAACTAAAAAGATGGACAAATTTTTAAAGGGTTTTTATGTTTCTTCTTTTTTTGACAATTTGTTACATTGTATACTTGCTTGAACTATTTTATCTTGAGAGTATCTTTAGAATTTTCTTTTTGTTATTGCTTACTGATTTCTTGTTAGTACAGAAGTATGAGCGTAGGTATATGATTTTTAATTTGGGTTAATGAGTTTGGATCTGCTATTATCCCATTATCTTTGCTTTGGAAGTATGGCATTTTTAGTTTAGTACCTCAAAGATCTACTGCATTCCTAGCTCAGTGTTTAAGCAGATAATGGTTACTTGATAAATATTTGTCAAATGAGGAAGTCATTAGAAGATCAATTTAGAGTATATTTGCATATAGATTTAAGATACTTTGATGCTAATATTTCTGATTTAGCTATAAAAAAGTTCTTTTAATTATGTAACTGGGGGAAACTCAAATGAAAATGCATGATTAAAAGATGAGGTGGAAAATTTTGTTTTTGAAACAAGATACAAAGACAACCAAAAGTATACAGTAATTAGAAGAGGAAGCTGACTTGAAAGAAAGCAAGGCCAATGTGCCATGTATCATGATGAGCCAAAGGTCTCTATATTGTGTGTGTGGGAGGGTGTCTGTCATTATGGTGAGTACTAATGGTTAGCTTTACTACGTTTGGGAGATTTGATTTTGAGTAAGAGAAGTTAAAATATGGAACATGGCAATGTTGCTAAATTGCTGATTTATATTATGCTACTTTTTGAAAGAAGAATTAAAATTTAAAGAAGAATTTCTAAACATTTACTAAACGTTCAGTATCATTTTCATATAGTGCTTGTTATAACCATCGTTTCAAAGGCCAAAGGTATATCTGCTGCGGAGAGTATGATGTTCTGGTTTTGATTGAGAGGTTCTAGGTGGTTTGGGCCCTGACCTGAGATTTCCTGGTCTTTAGCCCCAACAGTCCCCAGACAGCAGTTTTCTCCCTGCATAGGAGAGACATGTACATTTGTCCAGTCAACATAAAGTACAGGCCAAGTGGCTTCTTTTGGAGGTGGCATGCTTGGGTTTTGAAACCATGTGGTGGGGTGGGGTGGGAGCTAGAGATGGTGCTGGGTGTGTGTCAATGGGACACTGACAGCAAGGAGAAAGTGCTTATCATGCCGGAGCCAGGAAAAATTTGTTCTGTGTGGAGGGTTGCTTTAATTGGAGGGGCAGAGTGTTTGGATAGGTCAGGGCAAAAAGATTCCCAGGGGGAGACAAAGGTGGACAGCCCAGGATGTGGAAAGCAGATCAGTTTTGCTAGGATGCAGATTACTGAGGGCCATTGTAGAAGTGAAGACTGAAGAAATGGGTTGGGCTGGTTGATGAATGACCTTGGCTGGTCTGAGACTATTCCAAAGCCAGTGAGAGAAATCAGAACTTTGACCAACAGAGGGGCAGGATCCAAGCTGAACTGTGATCCCGTGAGACCTTTGATTTCCCCTGTCACCGAAGTTAGCCCATGACTACTTGAGCATGCTGTCTGCCAAACTGCAGAGTGATTTTAGAATCAGTTTAGTGGGTTTGGCCCAGGTGGTTTTTTTTTTTTCTTTTTTTTACATGAAAAAGGGAAAAAGGGAAGATTATAAACATCAATAACAGAGTACACAGCACTTTGTAAGACAGGCGTTATTTAGAGAAACTTCTGTTTGTTGATTGCATATACATGTCTACATGTGCATGTGCTGAGTTGTGTAGTAAAGTCTCATTTCTTGTAGTTTGAGTAAAAAAAAAAATCTGTAGACCACTGCTTAGGGTAGCAGAAGGGAGTGACTTTCTCTTAAAAGCATTTGAGTCTTGGGGCGCTTGGGTGGCTCAGTCAGTTAAGCATTTGTCTCTTGATTTTGGCTCAGGTCATGATCTCAGGGTTGTGAGATCGAACTCTGAGTCTGGCTTTGTGCTGGCTGGGTGTGGAGCCTGCCCAGGATTCTCACTCTCCACCTCCCCCCTCCCCCTCCCCTCCTGCTTGCTGCACTCCTGCTCCCTCTCTCAAAAAAAAAAAAAAAA
>LNAC01000397.1:69838-152651 GCA_002007465.1 Ailurus styani | reverse complement strand
TTTGTCAAAAAAAAAAAAAAAAAGCATTTGATCCTTTCCAAAGAGCTGTTTTTGGTTTCTCTTCCTGACTCTGGAGGCTGCGACCTGTTTCAGCCTCACCCACTTGACTGCTTGGGCCCTTGCTGGCCCCTTTGGGTGTCCTCGACTCTCGGGCCCCCTGGGTGCTTTGCCTTATGCGGCCCGTACTTGGCTGTAGACAGTAGACAGTGGGGGCTCGTGATTCCATTCCTCTAGCTCTCCCTTTGCTCTGTTTGTGGGTGTTGTTTTTCTTTTTTAGCCCTGGATAATCATTTTAGCTCTATTGAAACACATCCTAAACTCGTTTCCTCCCAGCCCCAGATGAGCATCCAGTTCTCCTACATTACAGAGCCCCTTGTAGTCTAGGGACCTGGACTGTTGCACTGTGCCCTGAGGATACCTGTGTAAATTCCATTCCAGTGGTGATCCTGCTTTATAGTGTGTTGAGTAAAGTCTTCTGTCACTTCTTTTCATCAGTCTTTTTCATCGTTTTTTAAAATGTTCTTGACATGAGTATTTTTACAGGTCTCAAATTGCCAGGTGGTTCTTATTGTTTTCTTCCTTGGCGGTTAGTTTTGTCGCCCTTCTAACTTTGTAAAGTGGGATGAAACTGCAGACTTTTTAACATGTGGGTTAAGAATAAAGAGGAGGATATCTATAATTGTGGTTAGAATCTTTTTATAAATTGTATTATATAAATTTACAGGCAGATTGAGTATGACATTTTTACTCCAGAAGTATATTTCTTTTAAGATAGTACAGATATAAGTTTTCTGAAGTCAGATAAGCCAATCCATTTCACAAAAAATGAAAGTGGAAGAGAAAATAAAAAACACAGCCAAATGGTGAAGTGGGGCTGGGCTGCCAAGCTCTGACTTGAGGAGATGAAGTCAGATGTTTTTGCAAGCACAACCTATTCATGCTGTACCCCTTTTTCTGGAATTC
Source organism: Ailurus styani (assembly GCA_002007465.1). NCBI lineage: Eukaryota > Metazoa > Chordata > Mammalia > Carnivora > Ailuridae > Ailurus > Ailurus styani. The sequence continues at coordinate 151,688 of LNAC01000397.1, read as the reverse complement.
TCAGTATTTTGGTATTTTTAAAAACAAAACACATGTTGTTAATTATTTTCTAAAAGCTGTGTTGTTAATTCATGGTTACAGTTATTTATTTTATAAGATGCCCTGACATGTATCAGCTACAGTTTCTGGAGGCCAGTTTCTTAAGACTTGGTTTGTGTAAGTCTCTGTTCTGCAGGGAAGAGGGCTCCCGGAGGGAAACTTCGGGGACCATTAGGAGCTCTGCTGAGCTAGGTGGGAGAGGGAGTTCAGATGCCAGTTATTGCAGTAGTTGTTTAAAGCAATAAGCCAAACACAAAAGAGTTAAGCCTTCTATTACTTACTGTGATGGTGTAACATGATTCTAAAACTGGAAAAAACACAGACTTCCTCTGGTCCACTCCCCGCCATGGAACATTGCCCTGGTTGAGATTGAGGGATCAGTGCAGACATGCGGGTCATCTCACTGTTGAGGAAGCCCTGAACAAAAGGCACCAGCATTTTATGGACCCTGAGGTAGGAGAGGGGAGGGCGAGGGGGAGATGGCTAGGAATGGAAAAGTACTGGCGACTGAGTCACGCTGGGGAAAAGTGTCTTCAGAGTTGCCCCGTCCTACCCCTCCATAAGTGGACCTGCACCCAAAGTCTCAGATAAAGAGACCGAGGAATGAAGGTGCTGGGGTTAGGAATGCAAAGATGTGAAGGGCGTGACTAGCCAGGGCATCCTGAGTCCTCAGAGACTGCACCATACTGACCGTGAACCACGTGTGTGCGGGGAGGGTAGCTGTCTCAGTGAGGCTGGCAGGTAAACCTTTGTAATTGTCCGTGGTTGGGCCTTAGAAATCATATATAGGTTTTTAATCAGGAATCTGACTACCCAGGGTATTAGTAGGCAAAGTCATGAGCTAGTCCTGGGATGAATGTAGGACTCATCTAGCAGGGGGATATGGAAGAAACCTGGTGTGGGCCTGGTCCTGAATGTCCAGCAGAAATATTGTGAGGAGAAGAGTTGTCCCCTGTTTCCAAATTCACCACTATGTACTCTGGCTCTCGAGAGGCATACCAAAGCAGAACAATTTCTGTAGGTGAAATGAGTGTCTTTAGCTGATGCCAGCAGTAAGGCATGTAGAAGCCAAGACAAAATATAGACAACAATCTGTCCAGGCTCACTGGGGCATTATTCTTAGGTTAAATAAAACATGAGGATCTGGGCATGAGTCACTACTTGATTCTGGACTGACTGCTTTCTGTTGTTTGGTGTACATCTGTCACCTTGGCATTTTCCTTCACTATCCAGAGTCCTTTCATTCCTCTCTTATAATAGGATCTCTTAGGCCATATCCTATGCATTCCTCTTTTTTGGTTTATGTTTTTACTCTGGTACATCTTCCATCTTCTAGAACTTTTTGCGAATGAGTGGATGGGAGGTAAATTTTTGAGACAGTGTATATTTGAAAATGCCTTTATTTTGTCTTCATGTTTGATTGATAGTTTTGCTGAGTATTGAACTCCAGATTGGAAATCATTTTCCTTCAGAATTTTGAAGTTGTCACACTGTTGTTGCTTTACCTGGTGCTGTTCAGTCATTCCTAAATTATTCGGATTCCTAAACTTTTGTATGTGACCTTTTCTTCCCTTTTTTTCCCTGAAAAAGTGTAGAATCTTCCCTTTGTCTCCATGGTTCTGAAATTTCAAGAGTATATCTTGCTCTAGATCCGTCTGTTCCCATTTGTTATCTTGGTCCATGTGATGTGTTGTTTCAGTCTTGTATCTTATGCCCTTAATTTCAGGGAAATTTTCTTGGATTATTTCTTCACTTCATTCTTTCTATTTTCTCTTTCAGAACTTTTGTTATTTGGATATTGCATTTCCTGATCCTCTAATTTTCATGTATTTTCCTATTTTTAATATCATTTTCTTGTACATTCTAGGAAATTTTATCAACTTTATTTTTCCAACTCTTCTATTCAGTTTTTCATTTGTTATCTTCTAATTTTCAAGAATTATCATTTGTTCTGTGAATGTTCCTTTTTTTAAAAAATAGTACTTTATTTTTGTTCCATGGATTCAATATCTTTCTCTCTAAGGATACTAATGATTTTTTTCCTTTCCTAAATAATTTGGTATCTTCTAGTTCACTTTTTTAAAATCTTTTGGTCTTTACCTACCATGTTTAAAGTTTTCCTTAGCTGTCTGGGTACCCTAGGCTGTCATGATTGAGACTGGAGGACAGAAAAGCTGTATGGGAGCTCCAGATCGTGGGTGGAACCTGTTAACATTGAGTCTTTATATAATTTGAATAAATGATGTGGGAAGAACTTAGAGTGACTGCCAGTTCTTTGGTTTGCCTTTGGATGTAAAAGAAAATTTAATGTAACAAAGGTTTTTTGGGGTTGTAATAGGGAAGTAAAGAGTTTCATAAGTTAACTGGAATGTAAGATTGTAGAATTTTTAAGAAGTGCCTGGGTAAGAGGGAGAACACCTCAATGAGTTAGGAGACATTGTCTTCTATGTGAGAATACAATAAGTTAATGTTTGCAAGGCACCTAGAAGAATGCCTGTTTTCAGAATATAGTTCTTATTTGAATGAAGCGAATAGATAAATTATTGGAAAAAAACCCCTTAGCTCTTGATTACGAAAGGCACAAAAATAATATATTATTATCTGTCTTGTAAACTTTATTAGAATTTTACCAATTTAGGAAATATTTTTTCAGTGGACTCATCTGAAGCATTTCCTCTGTAGATTCCACCTTTTTTTTTTTTTAGATTCTAGTCTTAAGATTGTTTATTTACTGAAGAAATATGTATCTAGCACTTTAAGAGGTAACTGTGGGAAAACAGAGTCACAGGAAAATTACAGATCTCTCCTAGGGGTCAGACTTGGGCAGCAGTGTGGTTAAATGTCATTTGCTGAGATAATGACCTAAAAAGGGACAGGTTTTAGAGAAAAGATGCCAATATTTTCAGCCAATAACTTTCATCAATTTATGCATACCGAGGAGAAATACTTACCTTTTAAATATTCATATACAACTGTTAGACCAAATGATTAAAGATGTGCTAGAAGGCCAAGTTAATAGAACATTGCAACAGCAAAAAACAACAAAACAAAAAAACCCACAGCAACAACATGGAGCTGAAAAAATTTGAGCAGGTATAATTCATAGCTTACTTAAGATATACTTTTAGCCAAAAATCCAGACTGCATAAACAGTAATGCTTGATTTTTTAATGAAGCATGAACAACAGAAAAATCTCAAATAAAACAATGGAAGCGAAGCCAAATTGGCATAAAGAATAAGAAGTTCAACTTTGCCTTAGAACAGGTGTGGGGAGGGGGAGGTGTATATTGATTGATGTAAATAATTGACATGAAAAGCTATTCTCCCACAGAGTCTAAAAAGGACACTGAGTCACTTCATAGATAACTTGGGCTTGATCATGTGAAGAAAATAGAGAAACAGGTTATATTAACTATGACTATTCACACTATTCAGGATACAAAGGGGGCAATGTTAGTTAGCAAAACTAAAAGGAAGGTTTGGCACATAGACTAATCTACAACACCTTCAGGGCTTCTGGAACACATCTAGAAATAAAGTAGTTAAAAATTCTTTCTGGTATCAAAGAAACATGAACCTTCAATGACCAAAGAAAATAACAGAGTAGAGTAGAAAATCACAAGATGAATACATTATGCTCTGTGACTGGTTGGTTCCTCCTGTGAAACAAAAGACATTTTCTGTTGACTAGCTATATCTACAAAAGAATGGACAGGCTTTTCTGACAAGAGCTGAGAATCCACGGAGAACAGAGTGGAGAAAGAGAAAGGTAAATATTCAAGATGAGGAAGAGATCAGAGGCAGATCAGAGTGGCCACAGTGATACAGAGCAGCAGACATTAAATCTAGAGAAACTCATAAAAAGAGTCATTAAAAAGTTCTCAAAAAGCCACCTCAGTGCAATAGAGGGAATGGAAAAGAGGAACAGGGGACCCGGGACCCTGACTCTGTGAGTTAAGACTCTAGATAGGCCCTTGATGAAGGCGAACAGCTATGAATTATGGAGAATGAGCTGGAGTATTAGGAGAGAACTTCTGTGAGGAGGCAAGTGAGAGAATTGAACTTAGAGGAGTGGGCTTTCAGGAAGGGTCGCATATGGTGTCTGAAAGTAGCAATAGAGGAAGCTTCAGCCTCATCTCTGGGCCTTGAGCCATACAGGTGCATGGTGGCATGAGGAAGGGAAACTTCTCAGAGAAGGGTAAGGTTTCAAGGTAGGAGGAGAGGGAAGCATCAGAGAAGAGGCTGCGGATTCCAGGAAGGAAGTTGTTCCTCATGGAGTGGAGGTTCTTGAGACATAGTGGAAGGTCTGGATGGGGTGGCAAGCAGTGTGGTGGTTGGGTCACAGTAGAGGCTCCACTGAACACGTGGTGCTGATGATGAGCAGGTCTGTGTGTCTGCAGTGGATGCAAGGATGGCAGTGATGTGAAGTGTGGTGTGTTTGACTGAAACTGCCCCCTCTCCTCAAAAAGGAATGCCAGCCAACTTTTGGTTGTGTAGTTTTTTTATGTTTTCATTTACCGCTCAGATACCTTTTGACTATGTGCCATAGACAAGACTCAAGCCCAGTATTAGGCACTATGGGCGCTACCATGATGAACTGGGAAGTTCAGCGTCTAGTAAATAAAATCTTCTGTTTCTTGGCCCTGGCAGACACAGAGTTAAATTAAAGGCCTTAATTAGTTGCCTGTAACAGACTGGAAGGACTAAGCTGAGACCTTTCCTTGCCTTCCTGATTGTCATTCTTGTTCCTCACCTTTACTCTCTGTGGCTTTCTTCTTTGCTCTAGAGAAGCCAGAGGATCCATGTGTGAGTTTAGGGGAAGATGCTCAGCTCTCAGCAGGCCTGCTGAGCATTTTTTCATCTGGATAGCAAGGTGCTTATGCCTTACATCTCAAACTTGAGACTGGAATTCTCTTAATTCAATTATTTCCACATTATTCTCTCATTTTCTCTTTCATTAGCATTCGGTGAAAGTTATTTAACTCACTCCAAGAGTTATTTAATAACATTCTGAATTTAACCATGATTACTTTTTCTCCTTGAATGTTGAACTTTGTATGTTTTATCATTTTTTGGTAAATAGAGGTACAAGTGTCAGTGATTAACTAAGCCTACCAAAATATGATGATTGATTTGAATCCATGGTACTTAAAGATGTGAGAAAGAAGAGAATTGTAAATTATTAAATGTCAGAACTGGAAAGTATTTTTAAGATCTTTTACTCCTTCATTTTATACCTGAGGAAATCAAGGCTCAAAAGGTGAATGAGATGTATGAGTAAATGTGCAAACTTAGACTATTTTAAAATTTGCACAATGGGAGCTTTCATATTTTCTGACAGTTGGTGGTAATATTGCAGAAGAATCTTCTTTTTTTAACCACTAGGGAATGCTGAAATATCAACTGATCAACTGTAATGGAAAAAAAAAATCAGTCTTAAATGTTCTGAGTATTACATCTTTTCTGTTTAGCAAAATAAAATGACCTATGTGATAGTCTGTGAGGATTGGAGGGGAAGGAGGTAAATGCTGGGGATGCTATTTTAGATTCATTGCAAGTCACACCATTTCAAAACGATCGTAAGTCAGATATTTCTTGTAGACAAGCGAATTTTATTCTCCCCTCCTAGCTATGCAGGGCATGAAAGTGTACCAGAAAATCCACCTCCCTGGTTAGGTAAGCAAAGCTCTCTGTGTTTGTGGAAGATGCTGGGCCATAACCTATCAGGTGGTTATTTAGTGGGAAGGGCGTGATGTCACACTGATTGTACCTTTGGGAAAATGTCCAGTCCCAGAGCCCCACAGGTTGTATGGCAGTCGAGTATGGGTGGAAGACTTCTCGAGCAGACCGCATCATGAGATTTTTGGTTGGGAAATTCGACTCGGGATTCTTCTGTCCTTGTCCTCTTTTTATCCCTGTCCCTCTCTTTACTCTGCTATTAAAAAAAATTGAACTTATGAAATTTCAGTTTTGACTCTTTTTCTGTTCAGGTTATTTTTAAAAAGGAGTTTTATATTAATTTCCCAAAGTGGTGTTGTGGTGGTTGTTTTTCAGTCTCTCTTAGGTAGGTTGTTTTTGGATAATAACCAGAGAATGAGGTGTCTTTCCAGACAGGTGCTCCAGGTGCTATACAAATCATGTATATTCTCTGTAGAGTCAAAGTACTGTGTGGATTTATAAAATTGAGCTTATTGATTACCTCATTCAAATCCTTAGTATATTTTCTTTAGCTTATATGACCTGCCAAAGTCTGAAAGTGTTAAAATACTATGCTATGATCAGATTTTATCATATCCCCATATTTTTAGAAGTTTTGGCTCTAGATATCTGGTGGCTGTATTGCTTCTCCATAAAATTTTTATTTAAAGAAATAGAATTGAATAAATGGAGAGAGACATACTGTCCAAATGAGTGGGCGGACTTACTATCATGTAAATGACAATTCTTCCAAAATTATATGTAAATAATTTAATGACATTCTGATCACAAATCCAACACTTTTTTGTGTGTGGGAGGGGGCACTGGTTAGGATTACTTAAAGAATGTTAGAAGAGTACTTAGGGGTGGAGAATGTTCCTTATTATATGCTAATATTACCATAATGCTACAGTAATGAAAACATTGTGATATAGAAAATATAGAATTAAATCAATTGACTGGAATTAACAGATTCTAGTATTGTGAGAAATTAATATATGATAAAGGCTGAATTTCATTACACTGGAAAAAGGAATGTTTATTTGATAAATGGTGTTAGTATAATTGGCTGTTTCAAAGAGAACAAAATTAGGGCTTTACACATACATTTCTGTGGGTGAAAGATTTAAATGTAAAATACAATGATACTAGAAGATTGGAACACTGTTCTTTTGAGGTAGGAAAGATCTTCACAGACAAGACAGGGAATGCAGAAGAAATAAAGGAAAATATTGACATTTAACTACATAAAATTTAAAATTTCTTTTTGGCAGAATACACCATAACATATCAAAAGGCTTAAGTGCACATATAACAGTCAAAAAATTGATACCCTTAATTTTTGGATAGGAAAACAGACGATCCGATGGAAAAATGGACAAGAATGTGAACAGGTGATTCACAGAAGAGAAAATGCACATTGTCCCAAAAACCCATTGAAACGATGCCCCATACTAGTAGGCAAGAGGTACAAATCAAAATAACAGTGAGAAAAAAGTTTCCATCTATCCAGTGGGTAAAATATAAGAAAGGATCTGGACACATCAGGTGCTGTGTTCTGGAGAAGCAGACACCTCATACACTGGGTCGGGGGCGTGTGGACTGGTATGGCATTTTCTGTTCACAGTCATTGACTTGGCAATCTCACAGGTCTGTCCTATAGAAAGAAAAGCACCAATATTTACGTGTACAAGGATATTTATTTCAACGTGTTTTTGTTATCGTAAGAAATGAAAAACTATACGTTCAATAATAGGGAATGGGCTGAACAAATGGTAGTACATTTGTACTATGCAATGTTTGACATCTATTAATAAGAATGCCTTGGGTTACTGTATTGATTAGAAATAATCTTTATAATAGGTGAATTAGAAAAGGAACAAATTTCAGAGAGGTGTTAATAACATGATCACATTAAAATATGGGTATAGAGAAAGATTTGGGCGGGTGGACACACACACAAATGTTGTTATTGATTCTTAAGTGAATATAATTGAGAGAAGGGTGGCAATGAGGAAACCAGTTTTTAAAATATATAGACTTTTGCACTTTTCTGTCTTGTTGGCATAAGTTCAAAACATTACTATTTATTTATTTAAACCCATAACTCACACTTAACTTATCTAATGTCTTATGACTTGCCATGAAGCCTGGCGTTGGCCTGTTGGCTGATTTTTTAAGAAGGTGTACTGGGCCTCTGAGGGGAGAGCCCTGACTTCTGCTCCCCAGCCCGTATGACTTTCTGGCTCCTTTCTGTCCCTTTTATTTCTGTGGATTCATCACTTCAGCCATTTTCTGGCCAATACATTGTTTCTTTGCCCCTTTATAGTTCATTTGTGCAGGTCCAGGTTGATAATCAGTAGAGAAAAATCACACAGTTGTTACATTAGTGTCCTGTATATTATTTGTGGTCTTCCAACTTCCCGTGATCCCTTAACATGGCTCTGCAGCCCTTCTGTTTTCCCTTGTTACCTCTGTCCTTAAATGCAGGTGGTATTTCAGACAACCCCCTTTCCTCAAACTTCTCACACTGCCATCTCTTCTCTAGAGCAGCAAGGGGCTCAAGACTCTGTAGGGAAAATGGCAACTCCATGAACTACTTGCTGCTGAACATGCGGACTTAACCCTCATCTTGTGCCGAGGCTGACTGGCCCCCTGTGCTGGGGTTGCCTGCCCTCTGGGTCTCCTGGGAGGCCGGGAGGGATGCAGAGGGGGTGTGTGCTCACTGCATGGATCAGCCCAGCCATCTCCCGTGTCTCCTCCGTGTTTCCTCATTCATACATCCCCTGGAGTAAGTAGCACAGCCTAGAATACCTGTGTCTGATTCCTTGTTACCTCCCTGGCTTGTCTATGTTCTACACAGGCTTGTGTAGACAGAAGGAAGGATATTGGGGTAAAATAATGAGAAAATGGCATGACCTAAAGAGAGTAGAAGATCTCAAGAACAAAGTGAAAGAAATGATGGAAAAGACCTAAAACAGCCTTTCTTCCCTCTATCCAGATGCTTCTGGCCAGGGTGGGAGGAGAGTGGGGGGGCCCGCATTTCTCTTACCCAAGCAAATGAAGGTTGATTTGTTGGAACAGCCAAACTATGGCATTGTGATTTCTTAGCTAGCGTTAGAAGCCTGGTGGTCATATTTTGATATTTGTGTTCTTTTACAAGTTTTTTTTTTTTAAGATTTTATTTATTTATTTGACACAGAGAGAGAGATTACAAGTAGGCAGAGAGGCAGGCAGAGAGACAAGGAGAGGAAGCAGGCTCCCTGCTGAGCAGAGAGCCCGATGCGGGCCTCGATCCCAGGACGCTGAGATCATGACCTGAGCCGTAAGCAGAGGCTTTAACCCACTGAGCCACCCAGGCGCCCTACAAGTTTTTAAAAACAGATGAAAGGTGAAACTTTGTAAACTAGTGTTCTCCAAGCATGTTCTATAGGAAAGTGGCTTGGGAAATACCAATAAGAAATTAAATCTTTCATGTGCTGGCTTGCTTTCTGAATTTCCAAGTGTAGTATTTTCTACCTTTTTGACCACAAAGCCTTTTTCTGCACTTCTCTCCTCTTTCCTGTATGTATATCATTTGTCCCTAGAAAAATAGTTTGAGAACCACTAGAGGACACAAATAAATATGTGGCACTAAAGAAGAAAAAAAAAAGACAAAGAAAAAGATTAGCTTGCATGATGCCCGGTAACATGACTAGTCACAATCTCTTACTCACTGTCTTTTTTTTTTTGGCACATTTTGAAATTGGAAGATACCTTTTTAAAAATGAAACTTATTTTGACTAGTGCTACTATAAAGGAAATAAACTGTTTTGTAAATAAGCATAGGAGAGTTCTAGTGTGGCTAACACTTTGGGTAGAACTAAAAGTTTCTCATATTCTGTTATTTCACGGTTTCATTAGGATTGACTTGGATTTTTTGTTCGTTGAGTTATGTTTTTTATCTTCTTTTCCAGCGGCAGTCGATTAGGAGGCCTGGTTACAGTGCTGTGCTTCTTTTTCAATCATGGAGAGGTAGGTTGTCAACCCGTATTTTCAAAATCTTTAGGGGATTGTATTTTTAGGAATACAAGTTTATTCTTGAAGTAGTACATCAGATATTTTTAAAAAATCTTAGGAGATTTTACTTCCAGAAGTACATGTTTCTTTTTAAAATTTAATTTCTTTTAATGTAGTCCATAGTAGTATTCTTTAAATGTTTGGTCTTATTTTAATTCAAATTTTAACACTACCATTTATTTTAAGTTAACTTTTCATGATCATTATATCATTTATGTAATATATCTCTTAGTGATTTGAAGTAATAGTGGGTCTGCGTCAATTCTTTATATAATTGAAAACTGTGAAAGTTCATGTTTAGCTATAATAGAAGTAAGTCAACCATGGATAAAGTTAATTTCCTTGTGTGGGAATAACTTTTTTTGTAGGAGCTATAAAGTATGTTTCTATTTTAATGCATCGTGTTTAACTTGGATGTATTTTTAAGTCTCCTTTTCAGAATATTATATTATACCTGTAAACTTGCACATATCCAAGGGTTTTCTAAAGAGAACACTATCGTAAAAAGTATTGACTCTGGATCCAAGCTACCTGTGTTTAAGTACTGGCTTTGCCGTTTAGCGGCTCTGCGACCTGAGCAAATCATAATCTCACCTGCCTTAGTTTCCCCTTTATAAATGGGTGTAATGATGATACTTATCTCATGGGATTATTGGGGAATTTAAATAATTCATAAGTGTAAAGTGCCTGGAGCAATGTTTGGCACATAGTAACCATTATGTAACTCTTAGTTTGTATTATTATTAATAACTTAGATTAAATTCTAATAAAAATTTAGGATACCAATGAAATCCTTCTACTGTATCAGTCGTAGTTGTAAATGAATTTTTATTAATATATCTCTTCCTGGTTTTCTTTCATGGTAAATCTTATGTGAGAGAAAAAGAAGAAAGATCAGCTTGTTTTGTGTGCAGTAACTTAATCCTTATGCATTTATAAACTCAGTGTGTATAATATTTGAATATGCACAAGTTACAAAGCCTAAGAATAATCATACTAAAACTTAACTGTAGAGTCAAGGTTGAACTTTTTTTTATTGTTCAGTGGATTACTAATGGATATTGAACTAACATAGGCTTAATATTTAGAATCACAGAAATTTAAAGTTAGAGTGGCCTTATAGATTAGAGCATTTGAGAGCAATCATTGAAATATGGTTTGGTCTGACTTTTAAGGAAAAAAAATTTTTTTGCCTCCTCTTGACTGTGGGTGCTTCTGAATGTCACAGTGTGGACCACAGAACATGTGGAGGCACAGATCCTGTGAGAATGACCTAAGAAATCAGAAGTAACTTCTTAAGAGTGAAGGAAAGGAGCTTTGAGTGTTGCAATAAGACGTTGGAGGAAAGAGATTATAGAAAAATTTCTTATAATTTTGATACTCATGTAGCATGAACATCATTCCATACAAAGTATTTTCAGTTTATACCAGTGAAATTTGGACTATTCAATTCATTTCTCAGTTTGATAGACCTTTTTTTTGATACCTTTCAGCTATATTTGGTCTCTTTTTTTTTAATTTTTTTATTTTAAAATTTTTTATTTTTTTAAAAAAATTTTTAAATTTCCCCCCTTTTTTTATTATGTTATGTTAGTCACCATACAGTACGTCATTAGTGTTTGATGCAGTGTTCCATGATTTGTTGTTTGCATGTAATGCCCAGTGCTCCATGCAATACGTGCTCTCCTTAACACCCATCATGGGGCTAACCCATCCTTCTACCCCCCCTCCCCTCTAAAACCCTCAGTTTGTTTCCTGGAGTCCATAGTCTCTCATGGTTCTTCTCCCCCTGATTTCCCCCCCTTCATTTTCCCCTTCCTTCCCCTAATTAGTTATTGACATAGTTATGTTATTTATGTAAGATTTGGAAAACAGTTCTTCGAACACTTTGAAAAGAGTCTCATTAATCCTTAGAATGTTCTTGTATGGTAGGTAAGTAGTAAATAATAATGTTCCAGTTTGTATAATAATTTGAAGCACTAAAAGGTTAAGTGTTTGGCTTAAGGTTGTAAAGCAGAGACAGGATTCTAAGTTTCCTGATTAACCAGTAATCTCCCCAAACTTCTCTCAACACAGATGGGTCTTCTTTTTATTCATCTCCTCCAGTCCCATCCATGTTGATGCAAAAGTTGAACATGCTTGCACATCACTTTCTACTTAGGAAAGGGTAAACTAAATGTGACTAGAATTAGAATTTCAGTTTTACTGAAATAGTCAAGTAGATAATTGTACTTATATCGGTAACTTAGCTTTCGAGTAGAAAAGTGACCATTTTGAGTAAAGACATTAAAATTGAGGGAATAAACTTTAGTTTTGGATAAAATAGGTTTAAGAACTTAAGTAACTAAAATAATACTTATTTTGGTTTTCAGACCGTGAGATTGCGAGACCCAATTTTTTCCCTGAATTTTAAAAATGTTGCCCCAAGTATATAATTTTTATATGAGGGAAGCATCTACTCTGGTAGTACCCATTCACACAGTTAGTGAACTTTTTAGAGTATCACAATGTGTACTCACTGAAATTGCTGGTGAGTTACTAACTGGTACTTGCTATCCCTCTTTCTTAGGAGAGTTGTTAATCATGCCAATGAGTGGTTTATGTTCCAGAAAATAGTTAAGAATTGTTACTTGCTTTTCAGTTCTGTTTCCATTATTCAGTTTGCTCTGTAGTTGAGTCTAAGATAGAATATGATGTACTTTTGAAAGTATTCTTTCACTCAGATGGTTTTATAAGGGAAAATTTTGGCCTCAACAAAAGAACTACAAGATGTGTAGTATAAAAGGATTAATCACATGATTTAAAACAGAAGTTGAAAACCTTCAAATCTGGAACCTGTGAATATGTAACAAAGAACTCACTGATTGCTCATAGTAATGATCAATAAAATTGAGGTTATACATTTCATAATAAAAATTTTGTCGATGTTTTTACTTATCAAGCCTTTTTATTAAATGTTGACTCTGTCCCTATTGAGAATAGAATTGCTAAGAGGAAAGCTAACAGTTTTGCTCTGCCTTTTAAATCCTTCCTTATTGCAAGATCAGATGTGTACGCCGTGGCTTGATGCTCTAGAATTTCTAGCATCCTGACTGGAAAGCATTTAGAGGAGTATATGGAAAAAAATGAGATATAATATTTTTCTTTAATTTTTGACTATTAAAAATTAATTATGTGTGAAGTAGGTTTGTTTAACTTTCTTATGATGAGATTTTAAAAATGTTATTACCAAGCATGATTGATGGTGTTTTATATAAAACACGCTCACAGATAAAAAGATAGGAACATTTATGAGGAGGAAAATCCCCCCCCTTTTTTAAATTTAAGTAAGTAAATCAAAGTAGTATATGAAAGAGGCATATTAGAGGCATATCTAATTAACCTTTCTTTGTTACCCATAACATATTTCTGACCTGTATTAGTTTCTTAAGTACTTTTGAACTGAACTGAGATAATGTACGTGTAATTGTCCGTGTTCCTAATTAGTTATTGACATAGTTATGTTATTTATGTAAGATTTGGAAAACAGTTCTTCGAACACTTTGAAAAGAGTCTCATTAATCCTTAGAATGTTCTTGTATGGTAGGTAAGTAGTAAATAATAATGTTCCAGTTTGTATAATAATTTGAAGCACTAAAAGGTTAAGTGTTTGGCTTAAGGTTGTAAAGCAGAGACAGGATTCTAAGTTTCCTGATTAACCAGTAATCTCCCCAAACTTCTCTCAACACAGATGGCTCTTAGATAGGGGAGTAGGATTTCAAAAATAATACCACAGTTTATCTTTTGCAAGTGAAAAGTGCAGACATCTTTCCTTGTTACTTTGTGAAACTTTTTCTCTTCCCTTTCTCTCTGTTTCTCCTTCTTCCCTCCCTCCCTTCGTCCCTTTCTTTCTTCACTTTCTTGTGAGGGTCACATTTGGGCCAGGTCATTTATTCTGGGTCTTCTTTTTATTCAGCTCAATTAAGACAGTGTATACATAGGGCTCACTGTATGCCAGGTACTCGTAGATGCTGAGGATTTGTTGGTAAGTCAGTAAAACAAAGATCCCTGTCTTTGTGGATAATTATGTAAAGGTGGGACCATCTTCTACCTAAGGTGGGGGAATACTGGCTTATTTGGGGAGCAGCAAGGAGGCCGTTGTGACAGGAGCAGAGAATGGAAAGGATGAGGCCAGTTAATAATGGGAGGTGGGCTATGGAAGGAGCCTTTTCTCTAGTCCTTGTTGGTCATTGTAAGTAAGGTTCATTTGGCGAAGGTGGAAAGGCCACTGGAGGGTTATATGCAGAAGAGTGATGCGGCTTAAATTATTTTTTACATTAATTTGGAAAATAGTATGAGTACAAGTTGCATTGTTTATTCAGGCTATTGAGAGGTGTGCTTATGGATTTGTGAATTTACATTAAACTCGCATTAACTCCAAAAGTCCCACCCCCCCCAAAAAAGTGTGCTGATCTTAGATGGGAATGTATCTCCTGCTTAGATGAAAACTGCCTGTCATGTGGTAGAACTAGTGTACAGCCCCCTTCATGACCTGGGCCTGCTGGGTCTCTCACTGCTGTCCCGGCGGTTCTCTTTGCTTCGGTCCCACCGTCCTTCCTTCTCTAGTTCCCAGAGAGGACTGACTACTCTTTTTCCTTCCTGAGGGCTTTGGTACACACTGTTTCCTATGCCCTGCATACTTCCCTCCCTATTTTTCTCCTAGTCATCCCTCACATCTGGATATTTGTGTTTAGGTTTCAGAGATATTTTTTCATCCTACTGATCTGGGTTTCCATCTGGTATAATTTTTCTTCAGTCTTAAGAACTTTATTTAGCATTGTGGTGAAGATCTGCTGCCAACAAGGTCTCTTAGCTTTTGCCTGTCTAAAAATGTCTGTATTTTGTCTTCCTTTTTTGAAGTGTATTTTTGCTGGATAAGAATTCTAGGTTGTTACCTTCAGCACTTTAAATGTCATTCTGTTGTATTCTGGTTTCCGTTGTTTGATGAGACACCAGTTATTCTTACTGTCACGCTGTGTGTGGAGTGTCTCTTCTCTGGTGGTTGGAAGACTTCCTTTTTATATTTGTTTTTTATTTGTTTGATAGTCATAAACTTAGATGTGGTATTCTTTGTGTGTGCCCTGTTGAAGGCTTACTGGACATCTTTGTTCCATGGGTGGTTTTTTTTTTTTTATCAGTTTTAGAAAATTTTTAACCAATATCTTCTCTTCATATATTTTGTTTTTCCCATTTTCTCTCTTTTTTGAGGATTTTAATCCCATGTTGACCACAAATCTTTTTTTGAAAGCATTTGTAAGTTCAAGGTTTAACATAGTATTATGGTTAACATTAAACAATATAAAGCAGTATTATAACTAATAAGTCTGTGTAGCATTCAGAAGTGGGGTAATTTGTTTTAAACCCAAACATTATACCAACAACAATTTATAACTAATCCTACAAATGTCAGCTCTAGTCAAAGCTCTTGGAACAAGCCTTAAATATGATCTGTTTGATACTAACTATAATTTATAATTCAGTAGTTAATTGTACTCCTATTTAGTTTTACATTATGAAGAGAAGTATATTACATTATGATAGATTTCTAATAGTGTAAGTGAGATATTTTGAAAGTAGAGCTTGACAAATGAAGCTGCCTATTACTAAAATTCCTTAGTTTTTGATTCTTGAGTAAATGATTTAAAATTTAGGCTTTCTAAGGAGACAAAAGGAGCTTGTTCTTGTCAGTACCTAGGCAGTATTATGCTGCAGCATTATTCAGTGTTTTGAAATGTGTGCTAAAAATTATATACTCTAAGAGGACAGTTTAAGTAAAGTCAGATTTTCATTGAGTTCATTTGCACAATTCAGGAATGTCTTGTATTTTGTCTGAGTGCTTCATACAGTGATGTAATCTCTTGTGAAGGAGTTCACAATATTCCCTTCTTTAATTCCTCAATTTCAAGATAATGCCTTTAGAAGGCGTTGGTGTTTTGAACTGTCCACCTATATAGAGAACTGTAGTATAATTAAAAAAAACACTTATTTGTTGAAATTTAAGGTATGATTAAAGCAAAGCTGTTTACTGTTTTCAGATTACATGGGGTCATCTGGTCCAGCAATAATGTTTGTCGCAGATCTAGTAAAGCCCGTTGTGTTATTGGAGAAACAATTAGAAGCACTCACTTGAGTTCATTCACTTTTAACGTTGTAGAGGCAAAAGATCTTGCTCTTTGTATCATCTGTAATTTAGCCTTCTCATCCTACTTTAGAAAGGGTGTAATTGAGTTTTAGAGAATTGAGTGCCTTCAGCTATTTAAAGGAAACAAATTTCAAAGAGATGTAAATGTAGTTAAAATTGGGTAACAAAATAAATGTGAGTGAACAGCCTATATGAAGAAAATTTTCTCAAACTGTGCATTACATAGTTGAAATATTTTCTTCTTGGGTTTTGCACGGAGATTGATAACTTTATAAATTGTGGTTATATATCTCGACTGTCAATCATATTGAAATTTCTAGTTAATTTCATGAACAGACTTTTTAAAATTGTATTCCAGTAACAACAAATACACATTTAAAAAGGTTTTTTCAATTTTTTCAGAATTCTCTTGTGTATATAGTTCATTTATAAATAGATATCTATGTTAAATCTCATAGAGGATAGTGAATTTTGGTTAAGAAGAGAAGTAAATTGGCCCAAACTTTCTATAGCGATAATAGAAAGATCTAATAGTCTGAGATAGAGCTAAAATAAAGGAAAGGCTTATTTCCAATGTGGTCTTTGTAATTCCATATAGTCTTTTAACTGCTTGACTTGAAAGATGTAATGATTTCTTCTAGTGTGACTAGCTTAGTTGGGGTAGTATCAGATTACTTATATTAGATCCAATGTAGTATTCCTTTAATTGAAAGATTGACTTACTAATTTATTTAGTATAGATGCAGAAAAATGGTACAGTACTAAAATTGGGATGGAACAATATTATTATTTTTTTAATTTTATTTATCTTAGTGCACCCATGCAAGTGGGGAGAGGGGCAGAGAGAGAGGGAGAGAGAATGGGATGCAAGTTTATTTAATTATGTCCGAAGTGAGTTCTTCAATAGGGTTGGTACATGACATTTTAGGACTTTCGTTATTTTGTTTTTAACTTCTCTTCCCCTTTTAAATTTTTGCATCCCAGGATAGCTTGGGCAAAGAAGAATTAAGAACAGAAATTGAGTGCTCCTTTTTAAAGCAGCATTGTGACTAGAAATGCCACTGTTGATGACTACAAAGAGTTTTGAGGGCGCCTGGGTGGCTCAGTGGGTTAATGCCTCTGCTTTCGGCTCAGGTCATGCTCTCAGGGTCCTGGGATCGAGGCCCGCATCGGGCTCCCTGCTCAGCGGGGAGCCTGCTTCCCCCTCTCTCTCTCTGCCTGCCTCTCTGCCTCCTTGTGATCTCTCTCCCTCTGTGAAATAAATAAATAAATTAATTAATTAAAAAAAAAGAGTTTTGAAGTATTGGTTATGGATAGTTTCGCCGAAATTCAAGTGGAAGGACAAAGTAAACTGGTTTATACAACCAATTCTAGTGAAATGTTTTTAGTTTTGGCAGAACATTTTCTTGCTGGTACTTTCCCTACTTTCCTTTTAGGCTCTAGTTGAAGTTTTTTGGTATTTGCTGTTGACAGTTCATGTTAATATTTCACAAGATCTTATGCCATGTGTGTCTCCCTCTCAATAATGTTTCCTTCTCACTTTTCAGTTTTGCTGTTGGTGGAAAACCTAGCAGCTTGTTTTGCAGCATACCATTTAAATTATGTGTGAAAAAACTTTTTTACGTTTATGAATAGCTGCTTTCGATTACTATGTCTTACTTACCAAATTTAACAGAGAGACCATGCATTAAGAATTGTATTTTCAGTGCACTCGTGTGATGTGGACACCACCTCTCCGCGAAAGCTTCTCCTATCCATTCCTTGTACTTCAGATGTTGCTTGTGACTCATATTCTCAGGTAACTTTGACTCTCCTTAGGTCTTCTGTGTGGTTGTTTTGCATGGAGTAACTTAAGCTAGAATTTTTTAAGCTTCCATAATAAAAACGGTCGGCATAATAAAAAAGTTAAGATGATGTTGCTAGGTTGAATTCATGGTTATTTTAAGCACGTAATTTCAAAATATTTACTACCAAAAACGTTTCCTTCGTCTGCCTTCCAGTCTTCTTCCTTTTTTCTTGGTGGCGCACATTGCTGCTCGAGGAGCAGCAAGCATATTTGCTTTCACTTCTGCCATCTCCACTTTCCCACGTCATTCTCTGCCACCACCACAGCTTCCCAGAGAGTAGGCAGGAGGAAGGGGGAAGACCGATGCCAATAGAGTGTAACCTGTATGAAATAGTCCTTCAGAGGAAAGAACAGTTTGTAGAGTAATCATGGCCGGGTGTGTTAACATGTTATTCTTCCTGTATTGCTCAGCATCCTTGAGCATCAGATAGTAGGCTTAGAAAGAAACCACTCAGTAGACCAGAGCTATACTAGGAAAACTCCTGCTGGAAGTTCAGGGTTGGATTGGGTTCTCCCATGTTCATCTGGCCTTCAGCTAGAGGCCTTACAGAGATTCAAGCACCATGTGAGTGGAAGAGAATAGGACTGAGAACAGTTCTCTCTCCTTTCTGTCGACAAATACTGAGTTTGGACAGATGCTACCTTGATTCAGAGGGTAAAAATAAAACAAAATGGGGACTATGGAAAAAAATAGAATGAAGCATGATGAGAATCTGAAGATGGCTCAAACTAAGAACTCCCTTTAAGGATCTGCAGAATTTAGGAGAAGCTGGTTGAAGTCTGTTACACCAAATCCTTTGGACGCTCTGTTTCCCCCCTATGACGACTTTAGTAGGAGTAGAGCAATTATGTGGTCTTGTCTCTTAAGTGGTGTTTCTTGACAGGCCTCTCACCGAATGTGGGATGTATTCACTCCATTAAAACTTTCGGGTTTTTATCTAATAAATTGATTTCATAGCTCACAAATATGTGACCCGGATTTTAAAAAGACTCGATTTAGGTAGATAGAAAGAGTTGGATTAGAATAGCAGAGAGGGATGTCCTTGGAGAAGGGATACTTAGGGAAGTAAAGAGAGGCGTCTTGTGGTGGTGCATAGTTTCCAGGTAGGTTTATCCTGAGGAAGATTTCTTTAAGGTACAGACGTAGTAACCTTGAGATGCTGCATATACACTTCACTTTGTGAAGGTGTTAGGTATGTTGGGGGCTTTGCATTAGCTCACCGATTTAGGAGAAAAGTACTTCTTCAAACTAGCACGAAAGATAAATTTACCTCACCTTCCTAAAAATCCCCTAAATTGCAAGTCAGGACCAAAGTGAAGCCTCTAAAGTTGGCTCCAAATTGGCCCCTGGCCTTTGCTACCTTTTCTCTTTTCTGTGTCCTCCCTGTGCAGGACCAGCTGTCCCCTCACATCCTCCACGGAGTCGCCCGCTGCTCGGCCCATGTTCTGAGTTCTCCTTGTCTGCAGAATACTGCTAACACTTAGAATATGCTGCTTTCTCTGCTTTTTTATAGACATCTTCTGTCTCTGCAAATGAAGCCATTGGATGCAGCGTTAAATATGTTTAGTTATGAATTCACCAAAATAGGGTTTGACAAAATTCAATGGATATACTGACCCAGCTACCCTCTCTGTCTTTGGCAAGCTTTGTTTTTACAGTAATAATGGGTATTTAGTTTTCATGGAAAGTTGTTGTAGTTAAGTGTCAGGAAGTATAATTTCAAACCCATTGGTTCATCTTATGTCTGGTTTATGTCATAACCAGATCCATGTTTAGAGATTCTAACTTAACAGCAGTGTGGGCCCATGCTAGAATACCTTGTGGTCAGACTTACTCATATTTATTTTCTCTTCCCAAGGGCTACAAAACTTTATAGAGGAAGCTTGATTGCGCTCTGCATTTCCAATGTATTTTTCATGCTTCCATGGCAGTTTGCTCAGTTTGTACTTCTTACTCAGGTAAGGTACTTAGATTATTAAACTGAATTAAGCTTAGTATGTTTGATTATGTGAACTCATTTGTATAAAATTATAGAACTGAGATCTTATATGATTCTAAGTCCTAAAATGTTTTTCAGTTAATACTTTTAAAGAAAGTTCAGAGTAGGGAAATGTATGAGATTTATTTATTAGTGAATGTTAATTATTTATTTACTAGTGGAATGTGTTTATTGAATCCAAATTGATAAGAATACTTTGTTATTCAGTATTGTTAGTGTCTTTAAGAGAGGCCTGGTGCTATAACTTTAATTATTTCTCTTACATAAATGTACTTCTTTTATGAATAATGCTGTACATTCTTACCCATAGGATAAATGCACGTAGGATAACGTAGGACAAGTAAACAGTTCTTATTTATATAACTCCTCTACCATTCTGTAATTTATCATTTTTTCTGGGCATTCTTGCCTCCTTCTCCCTTCAGATAGAGGTGTATGAAGCAAGGCGAAGGTGGTTGCTGAGAGAGGGAGTAAATTGTGTGCCAGTCTCTCCCTATGCTGCTCCCACCCCCAGCTACTTCTGCTTCCTCACTGTGCTGGCCATATTCATGTTCACATAAAGCAGCTTGAGTTGTTTTGCGATCTTCTGGGACATGTCTTGCTTGAGACATGAAGTACGATCTGGGTTTGAGTCCTAACTCTCTCCACTAGTGGCGTGACCTCGACAAACTGCTTAGCTATGCTTAGTTTCAGTTTTCTCATTTGTGAGATAGAGAAAATAAAAGAACCTACTTTATTGGGTTAGGATCTGATGAGGGAATGTATATGACTTAACACAATGCTGGTACTTAGCAAGATGTCAGTAAGGTTAGCTGCTTTTATCAGTATTTTTTAGAGTCTATTTGTACTTAGTTCTTTCTTCGATCTTACCTTTTAGACTCCTTTGTCTTCTTTAGTTTGGTGACATTTTAAATGTTCCTGGTTAAAAATGTCCCTGACAAGAAAATGAAACAAAAAATGTCCCTGAAAGTCACTTTTTAAAGATTCTACCCTTGTAGGTCTGCTGTGTATTGCTTGGCCCTGGAGTGGAAAGGAAGAGTTTCCATTGCTTCCAGCCAGGGGTGATGACCTGAGTTTTGGGGGATGAGTGGGAGAACGTGTTTCATGGAGTGAGGGGCTTATGTCGAATAACAAGGCACCCTTCCTCACAGTTACTGTGTCCTATGCATCTCATCCTTAGGCAATGCAGCGTTCCCCATGGATAAATCTGGGGAAAGGGAAATCTTGTTTTTCTTGCTTATGGGAAAATTTGTCGTAGATTGTTCGGAGGTAACAAAATGAGTGAATGAAACTTAAGTTATAGAATTAAGTATTCAGCTACTTGCTGCTTAGTTGTACCATGTTTGTGTAGTAGGGGAAGCATGGGATTTAATCTGAGTTGCTTTCTCCACAAAGAAGGGTGGAAAAGCATTGTTTGGCATAGTAACTACATTTTACTAAGAGGTCCATTATCATCATTTAATCAATTAATTCACCTAAATAAGTCCAGTACTCTTTGAATTCTTGATCAATACCTACACAGGTTTCTTCAAAAGTCCAGAGAAAGTTAAAAGTAATGAAAGTACTTCTAATTTGAAATTTGATAAATTTGATTACAGCAAACACTTGAATGTTTACATAAACGAAAGAACACTACTGGAGATTCTTGGAAAGAGTGACTAATAAGCAGAACTTAATGCATTTTTACACACACATGCATTACACAATTACTTTTGAGTTTAATATACCTTTCCCAATTATGTATTAATTGTCATATGTTGTAATTAAATTTTCATATTTCTTGATTGGGCAAAGCACTTCGTAATTGTACATGTTGACAGTAGAGTCACCCTGACATTAAAATGGGTATTGTTTTGAATAATTCACAAAGTAGGTAATTCACAAGGTTAATTGAGAAAGCTGTTCATGGGAGAAGAAAATAATCAATATTTGCTATGTTAATATATTGACTATATTCAATAGTAATTTGACAGGTCAGAGGAAAACTAAAGAATTCCTTTTGAATATAAATACAAATCAGTGTGAGAAAACAATAAAAAATAATCTTTTTTCATTCTTATAACTATTCATTATATCTAATTTTTATTTGTAATTTAACTTCTTTTTAAATTTCAGATTGCATCATTATTTGCAGTATATGTTGTGGGATACATTGATATATGCAAATTACGGAAGATCATTTATATACACATGGTAATGGTTTAAAAATTTTTTTCTATTTGGTTTGACCTTAAAAACAAACTCCTGATTAGTATTTGTTTTGCACATGATTGAAACTAGTTGTAACAGGATTCCATGACTAAAACAAGTGTCATTCAAATGCTGTGATATAATTAAAGGCCATGTTTTAAATAGGCCACCCAGAAAATTTTAATTTGGGTCATATTATCTGTTTTGAGATTGTGCCTGACTTGCTATAAGTAAAAGAGATAATTCATGAGAGAGAAACAGGGAATGGTATATTATCTAGGAGGCTTCTGTTAAAATGAAGCAGAATGTTCATTTGCTGAGCACCAGCTATCCAGGCATGTGGGTCATAGCGCAGAATAGAAATATGAAGATTCCAGCATACATGTTAATCACATATTGGTAGAGTGGAGGAAGGCGAGAGGACAGGGGATAAATAATAAACACAGTAAATGGGCAAATTATATATAGTATGTTAGAAGGTGATAAAGGATGATCAAAAAAGGAAAAGAGCAAGTCATGGTACCCCAGGGAGATCAGCAGTGCCAGTGTTAGGGGGCAGGGGATTAAGATAGCAAATGAGGTGGTAAGGGCAGGTCTTAAATTGAGAAGAGGAGAGTGTAGCAAAGATTGGGAGGAGAGGGTGTAGTTAGCTAAGTAGATGTCATGGAGAATATTATTCTAGGTTGACGGAACAGTTAGAACAAAGGTCCTAAGACTGGATGGTTGATTTTTGAGGAATGTTTACCCTTTAAAAACATGTCTTCTGTCTTTAATTCTACAATTTTGATGTTTTCTTTTTCCTATAATGTTGACGTTATTATAATACGCCATTATTATTTTTTATTCTCTAATAATTGATACGTATAAAAGGACATTATAATATGTACAGGAAAGTTATGAACAAAATTATCAAATGAACAAGCATGAGCCCACCCTCTAACTGAAACCAGAACCCTCACTGCTTGAGAGGCCTTGTGTGTCCTGGGCACACCCCCTCACTTCTCCCAGAGAGAACCCCCATTCTGACCTTTCAAATGATAATTAGCTTGTTTTTCTTTATGACTTTACCATATATGTATTCCTAAATAATGTATTTTTATTATTGAATATTAGTATTGTTTTTAAGTTTTGTAAGATGGTATCTGTTTATCAGACTTACATTTTTACTTAGGTTTCTGAGATTTGGATGTTATTGGAGTTCTGACATTTTCTTTCCTTTATATTTCCCATTCTATAAATAAAGCACAGTTTGTCCATTTTCTTGTTGAAAGATGTTTAGGTTTTTTTTCCCTCTTCTTTTTTTCTTTTATGAATAACACTGAATATTGTTACATATACCTCCTGAGGCATAAATACTAAGTTTCTCTAGGGTCTTTACTTAGTATTAGAATTCCTGGGTGGTAAATTATATACGAAATATATATATTAGTAATTATATTTCTAATTTAATCCTATATTATTTTTCAAAGATGACTGAACTACCTCGAACAATAATGTATAATATTTAGTTCATGTTATTGTACATCCTTTTTTATTTTTTCAGTGGGTGAGTATAAAATGGTATCTTATGGCCTTAATTTGCATTTCCTCTGATTCTCAATAAAGCAAAAGGTCTTTTAATATGTTTTTTGGGCCCTTTGTGTTTCCTTTTTTGTGACATTCCTATTTTTGTGACATTCCTATTCAAATCTTTTTACCAGTTTCTCTCTTATATCCAGAAGAAAATGGCATGTTTTATTCACTGCAATATAATCCACTGTTTTCATTATTTATTTTTATGCTTTTATGCTTGACTTGTTCCTGATTTGGCCAACTACTTTAAGCTGGCTTCTTTTTCTTTTTACTATATCCCCAAGCTTTGAGCACTTCTTAAAAGAAATTAATAAAAGCTGAGCTTCATCAAATGCTTTTCTGCATCTGTCTGCATGATCCTGTGTGTTTTTCCCTCTAATATGTTATTGCGGTGAATTATATTAATTGATATTCTACATTAAGAAACCTTGCTTTTCTGGGCTAAACACAATTTTTATATATATTGCTGGATTCACATTGCTGCTGTTTTGTTAGGATTTTTAAATCTTTGTTCTTGAATGGGGTTGGACAGTAATTATCCTTTCTTTACACTTGGCTTATTTTTTTCCAAACTGTCTAATATAGGTTTGTGTTTTTTTTCCCTTTGCACTGCAGTAAAAAATCAGAATAATTGGTTAGCATTAGAGTCGGTCAGCCACATGCCACATAGGTAACTATGGATGAGGTACTTGATTCAATTACGGTGACAAAAGTTACTAACATTACAGAGGTTTAGTTTGTAGTAGGCTCTATCTTGGGTGAATGGTTTATGTTTTATGATGTGACTTACTAACTATGGAACTGGTTTCTTACTGTAGAATATCTTCTTCCATTATCAATTTACAAATTTCTAAATCCCTATAGTTACATAAAGGAAAAAAATACAGAATTGTTTCCAAAAAGGAATTTTTTCATTTTTTTTATTGTGGTAAAATACATATAACATTTACTATCTTAATCTTTTTAAGTGTACATATCAGTGGTATTAAGTACATTCACAGTGTTAAACACCCACTACTACCATCTCCCAAACTCTTTTCATCTGGTGAAACAGAATCTGTATACCCATTAAGCAATAACTCCCTATTCCCCTTCTCCCCTCTCCCCAGCTCCTGGAAACTCCCACTCTGCTTTCTATATCTATGATTTTAACTATGCTAGTTACCTCATGTAAGTGGAATCATGCAGTATTTGTCTTTTTCTTAATGCATTATTTTACTTAGCATAATAATGTGCTCAAGATCCACCCATGTTGATGCAAATTGAAGGCTTTCCTATTTTATGGCTGAATAATTTTTGCATCATGTATATATACGTGTGTATATGTATATACACACACACATACCACAGTTTCAAAATCTGTTTGTTCATTGATGCAAATTTATGTTGTTTCCAAGTCTTGGCTCTTATGAATAATGCTGCAGTGAATATGGGAGTGCAGATATCTCTTTGAAATCTTATTTTCATTTTCTTTGGGATTGCTGGATCATGTAGTAGTTCTCATTTTAATTTCTTAAGGAACCTCCATACTATTTTCCACAGTGGCTGTACCAATTTAAATTCCCACCAACGGAGAAAAAGGATTCCTTTTTCTCCACATCCTCCTCAATTCTAACCTCTTGTTTTTTTTATAATAGCCATTCTGACAGCCATGAGGTGATGTCTCATTGTGGTTTTGATTTGCATTTCCCTGATGACGAGTGATGTTGAACACCTTTTCATGTACCTGTGGGCTATTTGTGTGTTTTCCTTAGAAAAATGTCTTTTCAGGTCCTCTTCCCATTTTTAATCAGATTATGTGAGCTTTTGCTTGTTTTTTGGCTATCAAGTTGTGAAAATGACTTACATAGTTTGAATATTAACTCTGTCTGCTAGATGGGTTACAGATGTTTTCTCCCATCCTATAGGTTGCTTCTTCCTACTGTGGATCATTTCTTTCGCTGTGCAGAAGCTTTTTATTTAGGTTGATATAGTCCCATTTGTTTATTTTGCTTTTGTTGCCTGTGCTTTTGAACTTGTGCAGGACTTGTCTGTATCTGGGCTGGTGTGTGAGGGATGGGCAGCTGCTGTTGAGATAAGAGCTGAAATTCTCTCGAAATAACTCAGTTTTCGACTGAAGACTTCTCCTGGGAGTTGCAAGTCTTGGAAGTCTCCCGGGTTCCCATATAGTTCTATCAGACAGGTTTGGGCAGCATAGTTGTTGTCTAGGTGAGGAGATAGATTCCTGCCATTTTCCCAGGATCCTCTGGCTCCACTTGACTGATTTTGATATCAGATTTATTTTAGCCCTATAGAATTAATTGTAAAATGTCCCTACCTTTTCTTTCTGCAGTAGATTTTGTGTGAGACTGGAAAGAATACTCCCTGAAAGTTTGGTGGCTCTTGCCTTTTAAACTATATGGGCCTGTTGTTTTCTTTGTGGACAGATTTTAAATTATTGATCTAACTTGTTTCGCAATAATAGGGCAGTTGAGACTTTTTTTTTGAGTAATTTTTGGTAACTTCTATTTTGCTAGGAATTATCCCTAAGTTTTAAAGTTCACTAACATACGTCATTCAGTGTTGTCTTACGTTTTTGAATCTGCTAAAATACAGATACTCAAAAAAGACACAAATACTAAATAATTTGTAATAATCTCTATTCTATACGTTCTAAGTTCTCAATTTTCTTTATTTTCAAATTTTCTTCCTTGAATTTAAATTCACTGATGTTTTCGAGCAACCCATTGTTTGTCAAACATCTCCTAGGTTCTAAGGAAATGGCAGTGATGAGAACAATAAAAAGAAAAAAAAAAAGCCCTTCCCTCATGGAGCTTATATTCTAGTGTACAAAGAAACAAATATGTAAGTTAAACAGTTAATGTTAAATGTTAGTAGGTATTAGGAAATAAAGCAGACAAGGAGCGTGGGATTTGCTGAGTGTGCAGGGGAAGTCGGAGTTGCAAAGGGTGCAAAGACAAGGCCTCCCTGAGAAGTTACATGGGGGTAGTTAAGGGAGTTGAGGTAGCCAGCCAGCCACTAGGCTAAGAGAAACAGCAAGCATAAATGCTCTGAGGTGGGGGCGTACCCGGTATGTTC
Organism: Ailurus styani; assembly: GCA_002007465.1. Lineage (NCBI taxonomy): Eukaryota > Metazoa > Chordata > Mammalia > Carnivora > Ailuridae > Ailurus > Ailurus styani. Next base: position 125,025 of record LNAC01000397.1, on the reverse strand, counting down.
TAGGATGTGCAAAAGACGGCTGGATTGGAGTGAGATGGGAAAGAATAATGTGAAATGAGGTCCCAGATGTTAGTGGGGTAGGCCCTAGAGGGTCTGTAGGTGTGTAAAAGGCTTTTGGCTTTCCCTTAACTTGAGAAACAAAATCTTTGGAGGGTTTGAGCTGGGCACTGACCAGACTGGCTGCTGCGGTAGGAGTGGACCGCCAATCTCTCTCCAGACCTTTAGCACCTCCTTTTTAAATACTGCCTTATATTTTTTCTCGAATACCCTTGGCATTGTTTTACCTGATTCTTGGTTATGAATCTGTTTACTCCAAGTGATGTTATTCTGCTAAATTTTGCCAAAATTGATTTGGAAAGTTTAGAGTTCATCTTAAATTTTAGCACTTACGGGAAAAAGCTGTTGTCATGAAATTTTGAGGATTTAGTTGCTTACCTGTTTTATAAGTACAGGTGAATAACGTACCATGAAAAGTTAAGTTCGCTCCTGGGAATGCAAGAATGATTTGACACCATTGGAAATTATATCAATATAACTTATCCATCAATATATTTTAAAAAGATCAACAGTATGATCATTTCCTTTGATGCTATAAAGGCATTTGATAAAAGTCAGTAGCTATTTTTGATTTTAAGATCTTAATCAAATGAAAATAGATGGGTGTTTCATTGAAATTTTAAATATATACATATACGTCAATTTCGAAAGCTAGTAGCATCACACAAAATGATAAATCAATAGTTGTATTCCCATTAATGCCGGAAGCTTGACAGATATGCCTGCTGCCATGCTTATTACTTAAGTTTGTTGTAAGAATATTAACTAATACAATTGACTAAAAAATAAGGCTTTTGAAATTTTGAAAGGGAGATGAAGAAATATTGTTTGTAGGTGATATGATTCTGAATACCAAAAAACCAAAATTAATAAACTAATTACTACCAGAAACAATGAAAGAGTGTGTTCATTTCTGCATATTTAACACAATGTTTCTATGTGCTGTCAGAAAATACGAGAAAAGATTCCCAGTACAATAACAACAAAAATAATATACCTTGAGGTAAATTTAATATGCAGAATCCATATGTGGAAAATTTTACACTCTGCTCATGCATGTAAAGGAACACTTGAAACAACATTATTTTTGGATATAAAGATTCAATAGTTGACAGATATAACTCTAAATATGATGGGATGTACATTATTGAATAAAGTGGTTCTAATGAAAATGTCAGCTTTTAAAACTTAAGCTGATCCTAAAATTCAGATGGAAATTCAAATATACGGATCAAAAATAAAACTTCTAGAAGAAAACATGGATTATTTTATTTTTAAAAGCTTTTCTAATAATAGACGACCTAAGGGAAATGAATGATAAATTTGACTAACATAAAAATTTGGAAAATATCCATAATACAGAAACGCCACAAAGATAAAAATGAACTCAGAAAAATATATACAATGTATTTGCTTGATAAGGAGTGATGTTTTCATAACATATAAAGAGAGATCTTAAAATAATTAAAACCCAATAGAAAAATGGGTGGTAGGAATCAGCAATTCAGACCCACAACAAAAACAGCAAGTAGAAGAAAATATGCTCTGTCTCACCGAGTATTGAAAGAATGGAAAAGTGAAACAATGAGGCGACATTTTTCTTGGATGAGCTTGTTGAACTTTTTAAAGAATTAATAAGAGTGTGTATCAGCAGGAGCTCTCATGTCCTACTGGTGGGAGAGTAGATTGGTACAGTATTTTTTATGGCAATTTGTCAATATTTTTTCAGATTTCAAAATGTATATACCCTTGATCCATCAATTCCACTTCTAGTAATTTATCTCATGAGTGTGTTGATACAGATAGAAGATACACACCTAAGGATGTTTATCATAGCGGTGTTTATAATAAGAAAAACAAAATAACAGCAGAATAAAACTGGAAGGTACTTACCTGTTCAGCAGTAGTCTTAGGACTGGTCAGTAAATTATGGCGTGACCAGAATGGTGTACTTTTTTCAGCTATTCAACCGAATGAATTAGATTGGTTTGGATTCATATGGAAAGCTCTCCGAAACAAAGAATAAAAGCAAACAGTAGCGTCGCTTATGGGCCAAGTTTCCATTTGTGGTTTTTAAAAAATACAAACTAGAATTTGTACTTGTGAATGTGTGGAAGGATGCATAGGAAGCTGTTGATGGTGGCGATCTTTTGGGTTTTAAGTGTGGGATAGGACGTAGGCTGTTTTCATGGTATATCCCTTTTTGTTTGAATTTGGTTTGAATTTCATCATGGGCATGTGCGATTTTCAGAATAAAAATGCGTTTCTTTTATGTGCATTAATTCTATTTTTCTTGGATTTTTCCAGATTTCTCTTGCACTTTGTTTTGTTTTGATGTTTGGAAACTCAATGTTATTAACTTCTTATTATGCTTCCTCTTTGGTAATTATTTGGGTAAGTGTCTCTTAAGTACATGGCTATTTTTGAAACTAATGGTTCACCAGTTTTTAATCACTGGCTTGGGATTCATGAGGGATTTTCGATAAGAATCATGTCAGGCGTTTTTTACTGAATTCATGTATATGTAATAGAGTATTCCAGTACTCCCTTCCCTAACAGGAAAGAAACACAAGAGTTAATACTGGAAATATTAACATAGTATCTTGCCTTACATGCCTACTTTGCCCTTTCTCCTTCCTCGTCTTTTCTGTTACATTAGTTTTGGTCCAGGGTTCATTTTAGAAAGCTTTTGTGCTTTCTTCTTTTTCTTGTTTCTTCCCCTTTGCAGTTTTTCTCCTATTCCGGCTCCACTCTCTGACTCCCTGGCCTCCCTATGGTGGATCAGAGCAGTCTCTTCTGGTTTCACTGTGATCAGAGGCTTGGGGCCTTGGGTTCTTTTAGGCTATTTTTTTTTTTTTTATTCCCTGTGTCTATTTGTGTAAAATATTTAGATCGTTTAAATCAGGTGATGATCCAGTTACATTTTGCTAAAGCACTACAAAGAGCAGATCTAGATAATCGGGAGACTGTCTTCTAGAATTAGGGCAAATGGTCAAAGGTCATCTAACTCCTTCTGCCACTTTTGACAAGATGACTTGAATATACGTCTTTCTCAATTTAAGGCCTTCCAGAGGTGGCTATGCCTTTTTTATTAGTAGGTTTTGCCATTACAGTGTTCTGTTAACCTAAGAGGAAAAAACATATTCCTAAATTTAAAGTGCACATGCTTTAGTATAAGGCTGTTTTCCTGAAGACAAAAGTGTATTGTACTGTCTTAATTGAACTGTATTGTGCTTGAATAATCATTTAAGTTACCCAGATTATTTTGGCTCTCTTGACTTCTAGAACCCATGAACAACTTGGGAACTTCCTATTTCTTTGTTCCAATTCACAAATAATATTTTAGATCCTGTTTCCCAAGAATATGCCTCTTCCTAGTCTGGACTGCTTCCCTTTTCAGGTTGTGCGGCTCAAGTGTGCTTAGTCACCGATACTAGCAGTTAGCATATGGGGATGTGGGGTTTTCAGCAATGTCAAAAAAATCATTAACGGAATTGCTGTACTTTGAGATTAATGACAGTTCTTGCAGTCAGTGAATTCTGTTTGTGATCAGGAAATGTAACAGTACACTGAGTTCTATATTTACATGTGTACACAGGCAAGCCCTGCTATTACTTAAAGTACATGAGTCTTGATACTTGTATTCAGATCCCAGTGAAATCTAACCTAAGTATATTTGGCGGGAAACTTCAGTCCAGTACCTGTAATGTATCAGGTTTTCTTTTAGGTGCTTGATAGTAAGGTGTGTCTTGGGTATGAATTAAGCATATTTATGTTTATTTCATATTTGGGTGTTTAAAAATAAATGATGCCAGCCGTTACAGAATATAGAGAATGTATGCATATTTAACTATAAACACACATTTGCCTATTTTTATTTGTAGTAATCTTTTTGAAACCTAAATCTTACCAGTTTTTTTATTCTCAGATATTCAGAAACTTCTGAAAAGATTTAATCTGGGTCCATGTATTTATGTTTTGCTCTCCAACCATATTTTTGCCAAGTTTGAAGTAGATTTAGCTCCCTATAAGTACTATACGTGGGAGTCTATTAATTTCCTAGACAGAGAAAAGATTTGGTAGAGGAGAAATATTTAGTTGGTCCATTAAAAACTCATTTGTAGTTTATTCTAAGTGTTGATAATTTTTGACTTAAAACTTATGACTATAAGACACCAGTCTAAAATTCTGAAATTATTATATACTATATATAATAGTATACACACACACACACACACACACACACATACACACACACATTCTGAGGTAAATCAGAGATGAAAATTAATTATAGAAATTTATATATGGTAATTCTGTTTTCAACTTTACAAAGACACTAACTGGTCTAATCTACTTTGGATAAAATAGGGCTGTTTCTTAAAGTCAATGAGCTTGTGGTGATGCTATATGGAACATTGACAATGTGCTGAATTTTAGAATCTTGAGGATCTTACTATTTAGAAATGTTTTTTGGTACTTGAATTTATGTATATAAGTATTAACTGTATGCTATGTTATTTTCTCCATGAAGGGTATACTGGAAATGAAACCACATTTCCTGAAAATAAATGTATCCGAACTTAGTTTATGGGTAAGAATCAATCTATTTGAATGCATACATTTTTCCTTTTCTAAAATATATCATCAGTTTTATGTTTTACTTTTAAGGAAATTAGCTATTCTTATGTAATGCAGGAGATCTAACAGCTTTATGACATAATTAGGGCTCAATTTTAATGTGCCAAATCACCCTTTTCATGTGGCAAGTAAAAATTAATATTGGATAGGTGAAGAATTCTCGTTTTACTTATTTTATCACCTCTGCTTTTTCTGGGGAGCAGTACGTGTAGAGACTGTTAGTAGAAGGGGAATGTAACTACAATTGCTGTGTAAATCTATGATACATTAATTTTGATAGTATCATATGTATATATTTTTATTTTTGGTGATAACTCCTTGATTTTGGATAACATTCTTTAAGCTACATTTTTTAGCATTTTTTCTTGGGTATGGAAATATTTATTTCTCATGTGATTAAAGCATTAATTTTTTTCTTCCTCGGCTATGTCTAAGGAATGTCTGTATGAAGCATTAGTTTTTGTTTTGTTTTGTTTTGTTTTCCTTTTGTAGGTTATCCAAGGATGTTTTTGGTTGTTTGGAACCGTCGTACTCAAGTATTTGACATCTAAAATCTTTGGCATTGCAGATGATGTAAGTGCATTTTTGCTTAAACCTGAAAGACTTGTAAGGACTCAAACATGCTAAGAATGAATTACTTGAGTTATTAAAGTACCACTATTTAAACCAAATTCTAACATGAAGTCTATTCACTGATTATTTTATGTATTTACAATAATAGAAAGTAAATATGACTCTGTGTGTAGTCTCTGTTCTCCAATATTAATTTCTTGACACAATCCTGTTATTTTAATTGGTCTTTCTATATCACAAAGATTTTAAAATTTTAAAGCAAGAAAGCTCTAAAGACTTCAGCTCAAATTTTAAGGTCCATACCATCATTTTTCTCTGGTTTCTTTATAATCTCCTTTGGTAACACATCAGTATGCCATCTTCAGAGCCTCTGAAACTATAGACCATATTATAGCCTTATTTCCCCAAGCCCGTTTCCTGGTCAGTGCTTGTGAAAGATTTACTTATAGGCAATGTAATCCAAGTTAGTCTTATTAAGAGAAGGGTTTTTGTTGTCGTTTTGTTTTGTTTTGGTGTTTGGGTAGGAGAGAAAATAAATAAAATGAGAAGAATTCTGCTTTGTAACTTTAAGGATTCTTCCTAGTCATAATTTTGCTTTGTCTATTTTCTTTTGGTGTTTTATTAGACACATTGGTTAAATTTAAAAAGGAATCAGCATAACAACCAACACAGAAAGAGTAAAGCAAACCACAGAATTTTTTCTGTAATTTATTTTAATTCGCTATCTTTCCTTCATCCATAATAGATTAAAGCTATAGTTTTGAAACTGGGTTTTGTGAAGTCCTGGAATTTGCAGACTCTTCTGTGGTGTCTGTCTACTTCCCAACCTCCCTGGAAGCCTCTCTTTCACCCAGGGAGTTTAACTTTAATTTCTTACACATTGGACAATTATGCAGCTTTTCATTTGAACAAGGGGATTTTTTGCTTTAAAATGATCGTAAGCATTGGGTTGTTCATTGGGTGATTTACAACCTGTGGAAGTAGAAAACTATAGTCTAAAGTTACTTATTCACTCATTGAATATGTACCTGTTATGTGCCTGGCAATAGAATGTATCCCAGAGATACAGAACTGAGTAAGATAGGGTCTAGTGGGAGCTCGGGACTCTAATATCAAGTAATAAAGGCTGTGATAAAAGCAGGAATACACAGGAGGAGAGTCAGGGAAGTCTATTGAGAAGAGGAGCACTACAGGGTGATTGAGTCAGTGAGGACACAGAGAATGAGCAGGAAGCAAAGGGAGACAGCCCAAGTCCTAGGGGAATGGAGTCTGTCTCCTCACTGGGGAAGACAAGCCAGTTAAGGTATTGGTTCAGGTTAAAGTGATGTTGACATTTCTGTTACAGCCTGATGTTGTAGCAGGACCAAACAAATTAGAAGTAATTTTATTGCAACTTCAATATTTCTAGAAATCTGTAACATTGATCAAGGACATCGCTCATAGATTCTGAATTGTGACATTGGTCAAAGGAAGAGACTGGCAGGGCCACACAGCCTTTAAGAAGCATTTCCGTTCACCCTTCTCCATTAAGATAATTAGACACTTCCCTGTTCTCCAGGAACCACGCGAGCCATTTCTCAGTACATCCTGACTTCCCATCCCAGCTCCTGTCAACACTCTCCTTGGTAGAAGCCTGAGGTTGCTTACCAGGGAAGCTTAGTCAGTACTTAGAGACACACAGTTTTTCCTGGGGGCTGGTAACATAGGCACCTTCTGCCTGGCACATATCAAAATTCCAGAGTCCCAGAAGGAATGTGGGTGCTCTGCAGAAATGAGAGTGTTTTAGGTACAGGGAGCCACTGCTCATTCTCACTTAGGGTGGTAGGAGCCATCTGAAATCCAAGTTCCCTGATGCCAGCCAAGTACCAGCTTTGCAAGCAGATTTTTCAAGGATAGCATCAGGCTCACTCTGTTAGCTCTTATCTGAACATCAAGTTTGCCCCATCTTTCCCTCTCTTCCACGCCTTCTTGGGTCTTCTGTGAATCTGCATACCACCTCCCAGCCAGTCATAGGTTTGTGGAGAGCCTGGGCTCCAGGATCCCCCAGCCCTTGTGTGCAGCTTTCCAGGCCACCAGGGATGGGAGAATTGATTTACCTCCTTGTTGGTTTTCCTATTTCCAGAATCTCTGTAAAGTCTCTAGCTAGTCTGTCAGTCGGCTGTTCACGGCAGGAATAATGCAACATTAGGCCGGCAGAGCATTTCCTGCTGTTTGATACTTTTATTAACGGTGTCTCCGAGCATAGATTTTTTTTGCTCCCTGCCCTCAAACAAGTCAGCACCCTCCCGTAGTGAAGGTTCTGCTTTTCATGACCAGCCCCACCCTTGTGGACTCGTGGGCCTGCCAACCCCCGGGAAGTGGTGCTGCTGCTGATGGTGGATGGGAGCAGCCCAGGCCTGAATGCCACAGACACCCACTATTTTCCTTCAGAGTTCATCAGCTTTTGTAAGGATGAGTGCTTCTCAGTTTGTTTTCTTTTTGGTCAATTCCTAAAACGTGATATCGTTATTTTGATAGTTTTGTCCAATTTTATAGGTGTTATTGGGGGAGGGGACTTGTCAGTTTCTTCCTCCACCATTGGGAAGTCCCCATTTTCACTGATTCTCGAGTGTTGCTCCAGCCTTGTATTTCTTGGATAACCTCACTTGCGCTCAATGTATTATTCTTTCTCTATATTGTTGGATTGGTTGTTAATATTTTTAAGGATTTTTATCTATATAAGGGATATTAGTCTATCGTTTTATTTTCTTACAGTGTTTTTGTCTGGCTTTGGTTTCAAGGTAATGCTAGTTTCCTTAAATTCTTGGGAAGTGTTGAATCTCCTAATTCCTTCTTTTAAAAATTAATTTATTTATTTTAGAGAACACGCATGCACGTGAATGCATGCAGGGCAGGGGAGGGGCAGAGGGAGAGAATCTCAAGACTCCCCACTGAGTGTGGAGCCGGACGTGGGGCTCCATCTCATGACCCTGAGATCATGACCAGAGCTAAAATCAAGAGTTGGATGCTCAACCGACTGAGCCACCCAGGCACCCCCAATCTCCTATTTCAAAGAGAATTTATATAGAGGTGATGATATTTCTTCCTATAGCGTATGGTAGAATTTGACAGTGAAGCCTTCAGGGCCTGGAGTTTTCTTCATGAGAGAATTTTCTGCTACAAATCTACTTTCTTTAAGAAGTTATTGGTGGTTTATGTCCTTAGAGGAAGCTTACCCATTTCGCATATCTCATCAAATGAACCATGTTTTGTAAAAAAATCATTGTAGGATTCACTTAGTGAAAATTCCTATTAAAATCTTTGCATGTATGTGAAATGCTCTTTTACATTCTTATATTATTTTCCTTGTTTGGATTCAGAATCGAGATTGTGTTTGTCTCCTCTAAAGAGCTGTTTCTTGAGGGTTTTTTGTGTGTGCTGTTTTTCCTACTTTCTATTTACTATATTAATATTTTCAAAGTACCACCCTTTTTTGAGTCTTCTGGTTTCGCTGAATTTCTCTTTGTCACCAAATTGTGTCCTCCTTGTTTCTTATGTCTTTGTGCTTGTTCTGTAGCTTTTTCTAATGGTCGAGAGAAAGTGCTTGGCTCTTTTGTTTTCCACCTCTTATTTTCTGATAAATGCATTTAAAACTGTAAATTTCCCTATTAGTAATATTTTTTTCTGTGTCCTACAAATTAACTGTTTTGAGATTTTCTTTTTAGTGTGAAGGTTATTAAGTTTTATGTTATTTAGTTTTTAGCCAAAAAGATTTTCAAAGCCATTTCTAGTCATTTTACAATTTTATTATGTTTATGATTAGGAAAAAAGTAATTCATATTATATCAATTCTTTGAAATGTATTGTGGTATGGTATGTGAACATTTAAAAATATGTTACTTATGTTCAAAAGTAACATGTATTCTCGCTTTGTGAATTTTGTGTTTTCCATGAGCATATTAATAATAATATTCAGGTATTATATTAATAGCCATCTGCTCTTTCTGTTTTAGAGGGAAATATTTAACATTTCCAGTGACCGTGGTCAATTATCTATTTCTTCCTACAGTTTTTTCAGCTCTCTATACACTTTGAATCTATACTGTGAACTGCAGATATGCTCATGATACATATGGCCTTGCTTTGCTGTTCATTTTATGAGTATAGAATGTCATATGTTGTCTCTTTTCATACAGTTTTTGCTTGAATTCAGTTTTGTGAGATGTTACAATTGCTAACCTAGATTTCTTTGGTTCAATTTTATCTTATTTTGTTGTCCTCTTCCATTTTCAACCTTTCTACATACTTTTGTTTTAAACATGTCTCTTGTAGACAATATAAATTTGAGTATTTTCCCTGAAACCTAAGTTTGAGCATGTGTCCTTTAATTTGCGAACTTAAGGTCTTTACATATATGGCAGTTATCATTATATTGACCTTATTTCCTCCGTTTTGTTTGAGAGTTTCCAACTATCTTACGTTTTAGATTTTTTTCTCCTTTTCATTGAATGGTTTTCTTATGCTATTTAAGGCACTGTATATTCTCTCTTTTGGTTTCTTAAACTTAGCATGCATTTCTTCCCCATCAAAATAAAGTATTTTGGAATTCTTCAGCACATTCTCACCATCCCTTAGTTCGTACTCTCCCCAGTCCCCTCCTGCTTCATGTACATATCATTTAGGATTTTAGCTATGGTTCGTTTTGCGTAATTTCCCTCTGTTTTGGGGGGTGGTCCTTACTTTTTTAGACAATAATGAATTGAAAATTCGGCAAATGTTTTCTCATTTGTTAATTGCAAATAATCCCACTTTCCTCACATGGCTTTTTATGGGAAGTAGATGAGATGATATAAGTGAGAGCACTTGGTAGCATGTAAAGAATTACACAGATAACTGATCATTATTCAGAGATGGATGTTATTCCAAGGCCTGCCCATTTTCTACTTATTTCAAGGTCTCTCTCTTTTTTTTTAAGTGGTCTCCATGCCCAGCAGGGAGCCCAGGGTGGGTGGGGCTTGAATTTAGAACCCTGAGGTTGACCAGAGCTGAGATTAACAGTCAGACATTTAACTGACTGAGTCACCCAGGCATCCCTCAATCCCCTTTTCAGAAATCGATATTAATGTTTTCTTTTCTTTCACTCCATTGCACTTTGTCCCTTAGGATTGACAGATATCTGTGTGTGTTAACCAAGCCTGCTCCTCCTGGTAGGTTCAGGAAAAGGAGATGTTGTATAGTGTATTTTGTTAGGCTTAGCCCACTGAGCAGGGAAAACCCACGGATAAAAAGCCTCTGGTGTGTTGATGATGGATCGTGGAAGGCGGGTGTTGCTGGAGCTATCATTTGCCAGCAAGAGAAAGGGGAACCGTGAAGTTGCATTGCTTTAACAGAAGCAAGCCTAGCATGGGAACAGCGAGCTCTGTGATGTAGTGAAAGCTATTTTTAGATACTATTAAGATTAAAGTGCATTACTACAATATATGGTGTAATCTAATGGTGCCTCGCTTTATTCCTAGGCTCATATTGGGAACTTATTAACATCAAAATTCTTCAGTTACAAGGATTTTGATACTTTATTGTATACCTGTGCAGCAGAGTTTGACTTTATGGAAAAGGAGGTAAGATGCAATTTCTAGTTTTCCTTCCTCAGGTTTTGGTCCATTCATTTTTCATAAAGGGCACTCCTCTTATCTTAGACTCTCCTGGGTGCTGTTACCTCAGTGGGAAGGAAAGGAAAGCGAAGGCTTGGAGGAGGACATTCCTACTTCTGTCAGTACGCCACCCCGAAATGGATGGTCTTTTCTCATTTTGATCATTGAGAAGCGTGCCTTCCGACTAGCGATAGTGTTTGGATGAGTAAACACAGAGGCATTTCAAGTCGCCTCGTTTCAGGGATGGCATTAATTCGGTGCCGCTCTCAAGCTCTCACATTTCCGTTCCCTCGGTGGTTGTTGATTTGAATAATCTCATTGCTTTGAAATATCATCGAGTACAAGTTTTTCATTCCAACAGTGTTTTTCTTTCTAAAACTGTTTTCAGATGTTTAAAAAGAAAGCAGAGAGTGGCGTGGGGGATTGTGAGATGGAAGTCTGCAGGACTGCTTGAGGTTCTTGGACAAGCGATCTCATTTGTTTTTCTGTCATGGCTCACTAGTTCCTCATGGTGTGCTGCGAGAAGATATTGTGAGGACCAAATGAGATACATAGGGAAGGACTTTGACGTTTTAATGATATTTTGTATAAAATATTATTTTGCAGCAATCTGTGAGCTGGTTTGGTTCAACAAACGTGCGTGTGGGTCTTTTTTAACACCACCCATGTGGCCCCAATTTATTATGATATTTTATTACCTGTGAGACATTTTCCTTCAAAGCTATGTGTGTGTATGTCGTGCACTGGTCAACAATACTCTAATTCCCCTTGATCCCTGCTGGGTGGTTTTGTCTGTGTCCTGAGTTACAGACCGGGGGATGATAGTGTACCGCACAGCACACTCTTACCAACCAGGCATTCTGAATTGAGCATGTTCTGCAGACGTACTGTTTACTCCAGCGATCTGGCAGTCTTCATTCCCAGGTTCTGGCAAATTTTGACACATAATGGCTAATAAATAGTGTATGAATGATGATATTGAGCCTATTGGAAGAAACTAAGAAAGAGTGTTTTGCAAGACATTCAAATGCATGTTTTTAGAAAATCAAGACTCTTTCAAGCAAGTGGTAAAGAAAGTAGAGGGAAAACATCGGCAGAGTAGTAGGATATGGCAGAAGTCCTTTGGCATTATTGAGGATATTCATGCCACTCTAACCTGAGAGTATGCACCGTCAGGGAGGTGATAGAAGAAATTGTTTATTGAGGCATTGCATGACTTCAGTTAACTTGAAGAAAATAGCAAAGCTCTTTGCAGCCTGCTCTTCCACATCTCCGTAGGTATCTTCACAGGGCCTGTGCTGTGGAGACAGTATGGTGCCAGTACCGGGAAGGCATCCATTGTATGATACACCCATACACTGGGGGAAAAGAAAGTTTGTCATGGTATTATACTGATACGGAAAGACATGTATAATGGAATGAACACAATGGTATGCCCTTATTTACCTATAATTAACACACATAGAATAAGGTGTAAGAGAGCAAAACTTTAATAGTGGTTTTTGGCTGGAGAGATAATTAATGATTAACTTTTTTTGCAATTTGTGTCTTCAAAATTTTCTGCAGTAATCATATTTGAATTGTATTCTGCTTTAAAGTAAAGTAAAAACAATGAGGGGGATCTTTCCTTTCTAGATATAGAAATGGTTAGCAATACTATCTAAAGTACAGCAATACCAAGACAGAAACATTTTTATGGCCACAAATAGACAACGCTTAGATAGACCCATGTGTATGTACTTAACTATATTTGTGTGTATGTACTTAATATGAAATGAAGAGAAAAGCTCAGATAAATAGTTAAAAATGCAGTATTTCGTAAATATTATTTGAAAAATGGTATTCGGGGTGAGGAGTCAGGTTAAAGCCTTGTGTCACATTATACAATAAACTTCAATTCAGTTAATTAACGTGTCAAAATTAAATGAAGCCTGAAAAACAAATTTGAGAGACATTTCAATGAATGTTAGCTTCATTTTTTAATGAGCATAATAGCAGTGCAAAGCACATATGAAAATGATTAATAGATTTGACTGCATGTAACTTAAAACATCTGTACATTAAATATTATAAAAATTAAAAAGCAAATGACTAACTGATGACTCTCGCCATAAGTATAACAAATGAAACTAGGGATTAATGTAGTGGGTATAGCAGATCGTCCAAATCAGTAAAAAATTACCGAGGACTCACCCTTCTCCACCACCAAAAATACATCCTCACTTCCACACACATATGCAGAAATGGGGGAAGGATATGAACAGACCTATTGGGGAGGAAATGCTGATAATTGATTAAAATGTGAAACTGGTTGTCATCTTTACTTTTTCTGCATTTTTTAGTTTTTTTTATTATTTTTTTTATTTTTTTTTTTAAAGATTTTTATTTATTTATTTGACACAGAGAGAGAGATTACAAGTAGGCAGAGAGGCAGGCAGAGAGACAGGGAGAGGAGGAAGCAGGCTCCCTGCTGAGCAGAGAGCCCGATGTGGGCCTCGATCCCAGGACGCTGAGATCATGACCTGAGCCGAAAGCAGAGGCTTTAACCCACTGAGCCACCCAGGCGCCCTGCATTTTTTAGTTTTTACAATGAGCATATTTAACTTTTATGCTTAGAATAAAACCAAAAATTCATAGAAAAGGGACTTGAAATTCTAAAGCTCACACGCATGTACACACACACATGCTCCTTTCCCTGTGTGGTTTCCTTTGCATTTGTCCTTGTGCATATACTCTCCCTGATGGATCTTTTGGAACTGAGGAAATTATATTCTTTGTTTCCTTTATATTAATACTTTTACATACTAACTCGCGTCCCTTCTGTTGGTTTCCTACCGAGAGTTACACTGAGCTTAGTCACTTCTTGCCCCTCCATTACTCCACCCCCATTTCTAATTTATTGTAATGCTATAATCAGTGACATTATTTTACTTCCCATATACTCTCCCCTCTGACCCCACTGTAAGAGTCCCATTGCACCTTCAGTATCTGGACATGTAACCACTCATGCTGTTCTGTTACCTTTATATCCCTGTCCTTGTCACAGTTCTGTAGGTTGGTGTTTTTAATGCTGCATGTTCTGGGATTGAAGCCTCTCGTGTCCATTTCTTGATTGTGTGAAGCTTGCTCTCCAGTGGATTCTTCAGGAAGGGCCATAGGAGCCATAATCCCTGAGTTTTCACAAGTTCAAATATTTTATCAGTGGCTTTTCTATGTGAAGGTCTGGCTGGATACAAAAGCTTTGGCTCATGTGTTTTTCCTTGACTTAAATAAATTACTTTACCATCTTCTGGCCTGTGTTGCTGTCAAAGTTTGATGCTAATCTGATTTTTTAAATTTGTGTTTTCAACTCAACATTTTGGGGAAGTTTGTTTCTATGGAAATGCATCTTCATTTTTATGATGGGAGTCAAGTCAAAGGGTATATTGGACAAACCCTAGATGGGTGAAGGCCCTGTTTATACTTTTTAAAATTCATTTTTTTCATTATCGGAAATGAAATTTTGTCTGAAAATAATAGTTTTCTCTAACAAAACATCTCTTTGAATTTCAGACTCCACTGAGGTATACAAAGACATTGTTGCTTCCAGTCGTTCTGGTTGTGTTTATTGCAATCGTTAAAAAGGTAGGTCTACCACATCTGTCACTTAAGAGGTCTTTCTTTTTCTGTTTTCTTTTTTATTAACTTATTTATTTTAGAGAGAGAGTGGGCTAGAGGGGGAGGGGCAGAGGAGGAGAGAGAATCTCAAGCAGACTCCCATTGAGCATGGAGCCCGTTGCAAGGCTCAATTTCATGATCCTGAGATCATGACCTGAGCCAAAACCAAGAGTCGGATGCTCATCTGACTGAGCCATCCAGGTGCCCTTTAAGAACTCTTTCTTAAAATAAAACACTTTCTTGTTTCTACCTAGTAGTTAAGTATCTTAAATTATATGTTAATGACACAATGTTTTATATGGATTTGTTGAAACGTGTCCTGTATTTTCTCACTCTTAGCCCTTGATGAACATTTACAAGCCTTAAAAATATTCTACTATCAACATAAAATAGACATAGGAAAAGGATGGCTCACATTTTGATAGTCCTGTATTTTTGAAAGACACAACCAAAGAGACCATATTGACCCAGATACAGTTATTTTTGTCTTTGTGAATTATTACTGACTGACTTTTAGCTTTACCTACTATTTCAATAAAATATTTAAAATATGCCTTTCTAAGTCATCTGTGCATTGCTCACAAAGTCCTGGATCGAATTTATTATTATTGATCAAAAAAATAGAATATTAATAATGTATTGCCAACATCGAAAAAATTGTTAGATTCCCAACTTGGCTTTGATAATGAAATTCTAAGCCCAGATTTAAATCAGGTGAGGGAAGTTCCAGTTTTTAGCAAAGCGCCGGTATGATACTCTCTTTTTTCTTTTAACATTTGGCAGATTCTGTAACTGCAAGTGTTTTAAGAGATTGAATAAAGATTAACCTATAATCAAAATAACAGATGATAGACCCTAATGGTTTTCTGATTTGTAGTTCGTGATCTCTGTGTTAACATAGTGTTATGTATTTGTAGAATATTCTGTGCTATAATTACTGTCTACATTATATATTTGTACTCTCCCTGAACGTATCACATGTGTTATTGTATCTGCTTATTTGACAGCCCTGTAGGGGATATTATTATCCCCACTTTGACAGATGCAGCTTTAGAAGATCAGAGAGGTTGTTTGTTACCAGCCTCACATCATGTCCATTAGAAGGCAAGGGAAGAACAAGAATCAGACTCGGCACCTTTCCCCCCTTATTGGGTGTTGTGTTGTGTTCAGCTCTGTAGTCTCACAAGCTTTTCAAATATAATGAATTTATTGTCACTCAGTTTCTGCTCTCTGCCAGGCTCTGTGCTGCCTTTGCACTTTTGCATACTTTATGTGGGTGGGCAACCTGTAGGTAATCAAAGAATACCAATGTTGGCAATTCAGAATGCATTAAAAAGACAGCAACCTGGATGGCTAGAGATGATGAAAACAGTTACATCAGGTTAAAAAAGCTGAGCTGTTTGATTTAATGAAGAAGGGTTCAGAGGGAAAAAGGATAATTATTTTCAAATATTTAAAAGCCTGCCACTTGGAAATAAGATTACACTCATTTCGGCTCCTTAGAATCATGGCCAGTTCTAGGAGGGAGGATTTTTTACCAGAAATAATCTGGACTGACTAGGAAAGTGTTACAGACTCAAGCAGCAGTTGGGTGGTCTTCCAAGAGCTGGATGAAAACCTGTCAGCGGTATCATAGAGGACACCCACACTGGAGATAGGATTCAGGTTCTGTGACCTTCTGGTTGCTGCTAAATATGCAGACTCAGTGTTTGGTTAGTTGTACTTATCAGTCTCCAAGCTCATTGTCCAGACGTGTGTATATATGATTAAGGAGAGGCATTGCCAACAACCCTGAATGTGAATTGGAAGCCAGAAGGTCACGTTTCAGGGCTTCAAAATGCTTTCTAGTTGTCTGCCTTCTGGGAGATCATCTAATCCGTCTAAGTCTGTTGCTCATATAAAATGAGGGTAATACAGTTTACCTGATCAGGGTTGTTGGATATTAGAGATGATCAAGTACTATGTAAATGGAGGAGTATGGTGTTATAATTATTTCCTGAATTATTTCTTATCTCCATACTTCTTAACATGTTTTAAGTAGACGTTTCAAAGATACTTTAGTTGAAATTCTGTTTTCCCAACACAGCTTTTCTAAAGTGTTAATAAATCTATTTGCAGATTATTAGTGACATGTGGGGCGTCTTAACTAAACAACAGACACATATAAGGTAAATATGCTATCAGTCATTTTGTTACATTAGTAAGTAGATATTTACAATGTATTTTTATCGTTCACGTTGCACACTCAATATTTGATAACTGGTGTTTTCGATTGTCATTCCTCTTCTTTGCTTTTCTCATTATTCCCTATCTGTGCAGAGCTCAGAACATCACTTATTCATCCATACAACCTGACTGGGGGCATACACATAATCTATATGTGAAGGATACAACTTTGTGCTTCAGTTTAGCAGGGACAGAAATTATTCTGTTGATGGTTTTAGGACAAATGGGCTGTCTTTTGAGAGAAGAACAGGGAAATATAAAACTAATTCCATACTTCATGTTTTATACGAAATAAATTCCAGATGGAACAAAGATTTAAATGTAGGAAAAAAATAAAACCCCAGTATTAACCAGGAGATTATTTTTAGAATTTTCAGATTAGAGAATCCTCGTTAAGTATGACATAAAACCTGTAAGCTAGAAGGAAAGATTGAAAAGGCTGGCCAGATAAATATTTTGGTTTGATAAGATACTGTGAACATTGTTCAAAGAAGAAGACAAATTGGGGAAAATACTCACAGTATACGACAAAGGACTAATGACCGGGACACATAAAGGACTTCTACAAATTAATAGGAAAAATGCTAAAACTTCATCAGAAAAATGAGTGAAGGACACGAAGAGGCAACTGAGAGAAAAAGAAATTCTCATTTTCCCCTTTTCCGCTCCACTCATGTCCCACGAACCTCCTTTCTGCTCTTTAACCACCACGGCAGGCTGTTTGTTTCCTGCCTCTGCAGTTTTGCCCTGGTTGTACCGTAAGGTCATCACTTGGCCCTCCACTCCCCACAGCCTAGGTCTGTATATGGCCAACTCCTTCAATTCTTGTGTAAATGTCACCTCCTTCAAGAAGCCTTTCCTGACCATCACTTCTGAGGAGAGTCCTTGTCTCCTTGCTTGTTATTCTCCATCATCACATGCTTTATCTTCTCTCTCAGCATTTATCACCATTTACACTTGAACACTGGTGCGCTGTCTGTCTCCTGAGGCACCACCGTTCTCCCCCAGCTCTCTCTTCTGTAGTCATGGTGTCTTTGTAGTTAACCCATTAAGGACCTTCCTACTATGGGGCTCTGCACTTTCTCTCTGCCTGAGGGATGCTCAACCTCAGACTCTCCACTCCTTCAGGCCTTGCTCACGTGGCCCTCAGTTGGTGACCACATGGATTGACATACACCTTCCCAGTCACCCACACTCCTGGCATCTTTTGCCCTGTTTCCTTTCTCTCCACAGTACTTACCACCATGTAACATACGTTCATTTGCTTTTTGTTTGTCTCCTTTGACTTACATGTAAGCTCTGTGAGGGCACAGGTATTTTCCTGTCTTATTTACTGCTGTATTTCCAGTATCATCAGGGCTCAGTGGAATTGAGGATGGATGGGTTTATACCCTGTAGTCCTGAGGGGTTGGTTTTAGTAGGGAGAGACAGATGGTAATCAAGAAACCAGTGAATGAACACTTTTGAGGAGATAAAATGGGGAAATGGAATAAGAGTGATTATAGAGAGGGGCACTGAATATGGGCATCTCCCTGATGTTTGAGAGAGTATTAGTCTAGTGTGATTGGAACACGGTGACCAAGAGGGAACACGGTAGATGACGAGTTTCAAGAATGAGAAGTAGGAAGACCATGTGAAGCATGGTAGGGATTTGAGAGTTTATTCTAATTACAAAAGAAATCCACTGGAGGGTTTTAAGTAAGGGATTGGCATGACTAGATTCCCGTTTTCAAAATATTGCTGGCACCGCTGTGCTGTTAATCGAAATGGGATGGCAGTGGGGAGGGGTTGTGTGGGGTCGGAGGGAGATGTAGGGAGGGCATATGGGCCTTAAAGCACATATCCTTTCTCAGGAATTAAAACTGTCAAGAAAACTAAAGGGGGAATTTTGTGGCTATTTGTATATTCCAGAGCCCTGCCAAAAACATCTTTTTATGTGTGGTTTCCTGAATGATCTCTGTAGCAGCTACAGTTTTGGGGGGAGCTCAGGGACCACTGGTGACGAGAAACAAGGGTATGGAAGTATAAAGGCTTCAGACTTCCCTTCACTTCATTCCCTGCTTTGCGAGAATATCCCTGGGAGGTATCTGATACACCACTGTGGGCCTTTTGTTGGCCATGTAGTCCAGTTGTCCATGTAGTCAAATGTGCAGGGTATGCAACATTGTTATTAAAAAAAAAAAATCAACTGTCCCTTAAAAGATTGTGGCATCAGTTTCGGTTTGTAACTGTTAGTTATTTTTATTTACATATATGTGTCCTTGGAATATTGTATATGCAAGTTGTAAAACTCATATTTGTAAGATAATAATGTAAATAGTTGAAGTAAGTGCTTCAGTAATGATTCAATAGTAGTATTTCTTACTCCATTTCAGAAAACACCAGTTTGATCACGGAGAGGTAAAGACTCAATATTACTAAAATTTATTTTAATGTTCGTGTATATTTGGACTTTTCTTTCTAGTTCCATTTTCTAAGTATTGGTAATTGTCACTAATCATCTTCAGAATAGGTCTGTATGTGTTTTTATGAGACTATTACAAACACGACCATTCATTTGTTAAAATAGTTAAGTAGGAAGCCCATTTGGTCTGCTCTGATCATCCTCATGATTATCCAGTTTATTGTGTGAATCGTTGCTGCTCCCATCTCATGGTGATTCCACCTGTTTTCCTCCCTCCCTCCCTCTCCCTCTGCCTGCCTGCTTGCCTGCCTTCTTTCCTTCCTTCCTTCCTTTCTTCCCCATCCCCCCATTCCCCCCTTCCTGTTTTATTTTAAAAAAATTTTTTTATTTTGTTTTTTCAGTGTTCCAAGATTCATTGTTTATGCACCACACCCAGTGCTCCATGCAGTACATGCCCTCCTTAATACCCACCACCAGGCTCACCCATCCCCCCACCCCCTCCCCTCCATAACCTTCAGTTTGTTTCTCAGAATCCACAGTCTCCCATCTTTCGTCTCCCCATCCGATTTACCCCAATTCACTTTTCTTTTCCTTCTCCTAATGTCCTCCATTTTATTCCTTATGTTCCACAAGTAAGCGAAACCATATGATAATTGACTTTCTCTGTTTATTTTTAATTAATGTATAATTGACATTAACATGATATTGGTTTCAGATATACAACAGAATTAATCAGATGTGTGTATTGTGAAATGAATCACCATAATAAGTCCAGCTACCATCCATCACCATACACAGTTACAAAAAATCTTTTTTCTTGTGATGAGGTCTTTTTTTTTTTTTTTTTTTTTTTAANGAGGGAGAGAGATCACAAGGAGGCAGAGAGGCAGGCAGAGAGAGAGAGGGGGAAGCAGGCTCCCCGCTGAGCAGGGAGCCCGATGTGGGCCTCGATCCCAGGACCCTGAGATCATGACCTGAGCCGAAAGCAGAGGCATTAACCCACTGAGCCACCCAGGCGCCCTGATGAGGTCTTTTAAGATGTACTCTCTTAGCAACAGCATGGTGACTACAGTTAATAATACTGTATTACATATTTCAACCTGGTTTTGATGGCTGCTCCAAGGCAGAGCTCTGGGATCTTAAACAGTATTATTTTTGTTTACCACTTTCCTATCTTAATCTGATGGTAGCACCAAGGTTGATTCAGAAATGTGGGCTTTATTAACTGCAGACCTAACTCTGAGCAAAATTCTAAAACTACTTGCAGTTAGTGACTTATAATTTGGGCTTCTAATAAGATAGATGGAGAAGTTTGAAAGTGAATTTTAAGACTTGTTTATTTCAGAAATCAAAATATTGTTACTAAGAAAAATTGCCCTTTTTCTAGATATTCATCTATTTAATAATATATTAAACTTCACAAACAGTAGGAGTGAAAAAAATATTTTCTCTTTCTTTCAGCTAGTTTATCATGCATTGCAACTGTTAGCATATACAGTTCTCGGTATTTTAATTATGAGACTAAAACTCTTCTTGACACCACACATGTGTGTTATGGCTTCCTTGATCTGTTCAAGACAGGTAAGATGCTTATGTTGGCATTATAGCTGCTATGATCACTCTTCCCCCGCCTTTGTTATTGAATGGTCCTAAAATAATATGAATTACTCAAAATTCTTTAAATTCTTGTAGTGTAAGTTCTTTATGGTTTTGTATTAATTTTTCCTAAAGGGCAAAAGCCAAAGCAGGTCATTTCTTCTAAAATAGTGTTTGGCATACAATGAATAGTCAAGTAGTGTAGGCTGAATTCATGACTGATTACTACAGATGTTGATAGAAAACAGAGTTTCATTGTAGAAATAATTTTTTGTTTTTTTGATATTCCTACCCCAAAGAATTCCAGCCAGTGATTTCAAGTTGCAGTTACTTTCAAATAGATGTTCTTTTTCAGTATCAAGCTTAAAAAATTTTTTTTTCATTTGAGTATATATTTGTATGCACGTCCCTGACTTGACTTTTTAAAATTTAGTGTAAGCCATTTTGGTTATTTGCTACTTATTTTTCCTGGCTAACTGCCTCCTTGCTCCGTATCCACAGATTTATGCTTCTACACAGTGTCCCCTTTTCATCAGACCATTAGCCAAGGTGAGGCAGCAGTAGCTCTCTTAAATTTAGCAAATATTTACTAAGCATCTACAGCATGCTCGAGGGATGAGGGTAGAATGGTAAATAGAGAAATCAAAAAGTGAGAAAATATATGGCGTCAAAAAGCTGGTTCTACAGACATGTAGAGAAATTAAGGAGAGAATGATAGGGACACAGTGTTACTGTGTGTGGACTATACGAATGGAAAAATCAGCCAGCCTCAAAATTCCCAAACAGAATGGTGGTGTTGTGTTAGAGAGGCACTGCTTACCAGAGGCCCACCTATGGGTGAAGCCTTTCTTCCTGTCTCCTCCAGGCTGGGACAGGAAATGAGGCTGATGGGAAATCCCAGCCTGCACCATGACTAAAGATAGAGAGCCTTGCCCTGGGCAGGCTTCACAGGTGTAGAACCTCTGCAAACACAAAGGGGCCCACCCTCAGAAGGACCCTGCACCTACTTGGATGCTCTTCCATTGTTCTTTTGGACTTCTAAATAATTTTTGAACAAGAGGCCCCACATTTTCACTTTGCATTGGACCTGGCGAATTATGTAGGTGGTCTTGGCTTTACCTGAACCTGGAATTAGAACAAATTGAGAGAACCACTTCTTAAATTATGTCCCACCTATGTAAGGCTATTGGAAAAATTCTTTTAATCCCTCTGGTCATTGTTTCTGGAACTTTCTCTCAGGATAATTAGTCCTTTATCTGGGATTCTACCAGGGAGTGTGTTCTTCTCTGGGAAGAACTTTTGTTTATTGGATGCAAGCTGCTTTGTACTAACAGTTATCAATGCAGTCTTCATTTGGTTTCAGCTGTTTGGATGGCTCTTTTGCAAAGTACATCCTGGTGCTGTTGTTTTTGCTATATTAGCAGCAATGTCAATACAAGGTTCAGCAAATCTCCAAACCCAATGGAATATTGTAGGGGAGTTCAGCAATTTGCCACAAGAAGAACTTATAGAATGGATCAAATACAGTACTAAACCAGGTAAGTTTTCCCCACAGTTTTATATACCACTGCAAAATCTTAAACCCACGTTATTCCCAGTGACCTTACTCTTTCTAAGTAATGCTGCTTCTAGGTTATTCAGAAAAAGAGAGATGTCAATCTTACTTAAATGGTTTGCAAAAGAAATGTTGTATTTTCTTAGTAATCTGTTTTGCTTTTTTCCATAAATTCTGTTTTTTTTTCCAAAAAGTTTTATGTGGCATGATTTAAAATAATTTTTTGGTGC
The DNA here is from genome assembly GCA_002007465.1 of Ailurus styani. Taxonomy (NCBI): domain Eukaryota; kingdom Metazoa; phylum Chordata; class Mammalia; order Carnivora; family Ailuridae; genus Ailurus; species Ailurus styani. The sequence continues at coordinate 102,459 of LNAC01000397.1, read as the reverse complement.
TTATTTTCCTGAAGAATTTTTAATCTTAGTCCCCATTCCTTCTTGAAATAAACTCATGGAACATGACATTTTATTCAAAGGAAATTTTGTTGTTATACAAGTATCAAATAACTGCATTTTAAATCATTTTCCAGAATTCCTTGGTGCTATAAAATTTTCCTAGCCTATTTGATACTTCTTTCCTGGAGGCAGGAAAAATTGCTAGGACATTACAAAAACGAACAAACAAGTAAACAAACCCAAACCCCGGAAATCCTCATTGATGAAAGGAAGAGGCTCTAACTTCCAAAGAAAATGGTTTACCCAGGCCAGGGGGCTGATAGCCATTTTACCAGCCAGCTGACTTCAGTCTGGGTCTTCCACTGGATCTTTAAGTCATGAACCTCACTGGGCCTCCACTTTCTCACCTGGGAAGTGACTGAGTTGACCAGCAGGAGACCTTGTACAACACTCACTGAGTGTCTTCCTGAGACTGCCTTTGCTGCTTTGCAGACGCAGTGTTTGCGGGCGCCATGCCCACCATGGCCAGTGTGAAGCTGTCTGCGCTTCGGCCTGTTGTGAATCATCCGCATTATGAAGATGCAGGGTTAAGGTTAGTACACAATTGTCACATTGCCCAAAACAAATTTCTCACACAAATCCCGAGTGAGGAAACCGGTAAAATGATGAGGATTGTTTCCAGAAGGCTGTGGCGAACGGGGATTTATAGAATTAGGGGAGAAAAGAATGCTGAAATAAGAGGGCTGAGTCAGATACAGAACTGTTTATTGGGCAATAAAACTACAACCTTTGGGGTTCTCTTCTCTAGTAGGCAGCAAAATGCAATCCTAGCATGTCCGTCTTCTGCAGGTGAAGAGGGCTGCAGGGCGTGCAGGTCCTTATTAGGCATCACCGTCCTTAAGCTCCCCAGCAGATTCATGAGCCACTAGCTTTTATTCAAGTTTCCTTTTGGCTATTTTTCTTGAATTCTGAGGAGTCAGTTGAAATGGAATCCCATTCAAAGAGGGTTTCAGTGTGATTTTCACCCATATAGCCAGCCTATTGGAATGATCGTGGTTTTTGTTGTTTATATTTTTCATAAGTTGGAGTATTGTGTTCTCTTTGAAAATGATGTAGATTTAATTTTCATGCAATTTCTGGGATAGGTCAAGCTATTCATTTCCTAAGTGATTGGGTGAATCCTGTTAATCTATTCTTTTGTGTAACAGTGAAACTTCTATTTTATAAATAAAAAATCTCTTCACTAAAAATCAATTTCAGTAAGCTTATTTCCAGAACAATTGTGTTGAATAAGTTTAGTTTGTTTTTTGTTTTTTCAATCTATGAATAAAATGGAGAGCTGTTAATGCCAGTTCTGGCTGCTCTCAAAGTTGGGACTGCGTTGCCGCTTTAGCATAGTCTGGGAACGGCGTTTGCATGCATCCGCGCATGGCGCACCCTTCTCCGATGTATCGGAGAATACTTGAAGAATACAGAACAAAACCAGGCAAGCAAACAAACAAAAAGACGAAGTTTGGAAATGCAGGGATGCATTAAACTGAACGTCTTCTCCCAAGACTCATAATGCTGTGCTTCTACTTTTCCTTTTGACCTCCCTGATGCCCCTGAGCAGGAATTCTGTGGAGAGCGTTCTCTTGACCTGACTCTTCTGTAGTCTTTGTTCTTGTTCCCGTTCAGAGTTTTCTTCCAAATAGATCGATTACATCCTTTTAATCTTGAAAATCTTCTGCCCAATTATTTTTCTTTAAAGAGCCAGAACGAAAATAGTTTACTCAATGTATAGTCGAAAAGCAGCCGAAGAAGTGAAGCGAGAATTGATAAAGTTACAAGTGAATTATTACATTCTAGAAGAGTCCTGGTGTATAAGAAGATCCAAGTGAGTATTCAACACAGTTAATACTTTATATTCACGAGACATCCAAAATTAATTCAGTCTTTGGCAAGTGCTTTACTCGTATGTGTGATATATATGTAACATTCAGCACAGTATAAGTGGAAAAAACTTTTTAGATCATTATTTGAATTGGAATTTTTTCCTTTCTAGTCATTACAAATGTTTCTTTTATAATGATTTGCATGCATATACTACCTTAAAGGTATTATATTGGCACTGACTGACAATTTCCCAAATTGCTCATATTTGCCTTTGATGTTTTTAAAAACTTCTAACTTAAAGTTGGGTGTATTTTCTTTAAAAAGACTTGCAGAGTCTGCAACCGAATAATGGCAAGTCTCATTATAATGAAGTAAGGCAGGCAGCTGAGTCGCGAGTGACATCTCTGCACCGTGTCCGTGATGGACAGACACCCCCCCCTCCCAGCATCACCTCAGAGCGACCCTTCTTTCTTGCTGTTCCACATCTGATTTGAGTGGGGAAATAATTAACTTTACTGTGACCCACATTCTCTTGGGTTTATAGTTTTAAAAACTATTTCCACTCAGAGAAGTCCACTAAGCAGAGGATAGCGAAAGTTTGTAAGATCTTCAAAGCAAATATGAATTTTGAAGTCGACTGTTAAGAAATCTTGCACCTGAGTGACTAGACAGCTGATGACAGCAGCTTGCTGTTAAAATACCAAAGCATTGGCTCCACGAGGAGTACAGACGTGATCGGTTTCATTACAGATTAAGAGTATTTTATGGAATACTGTTATTTTTTAAATTCTCACTATTATGTAACTTAACAGAGGCCTTTGGAGGTTGCTGTATTTGTGGCTTAATCATAATTATTCACAATAATTATACACAAGGGTGTTAAGACAAAATAAATACTGACTCAGGAGTGAGAATCATTCTGTGACACAGTAGCTGTCCATATTGCCCACAAGGAAACGCAAACAATTGTTGATTATTGAATGATTTTCCTATGAATGGGTCCCAGGTGACTTGAATTTAATCAAGATCTATACAAAATGTTCTTAGAGTTGTAATTCAGAAAATATTTTAGTTCCTTATGAACATAATAATGTATATGAAATTCATAATCTCGCTTTTAATTAACTTTGTTATATAAACTTAAGACAAAAAAGTCACAAGAATCTCTCATAACAATTTTATGAGGACATCGTAATATAAATGAATGGTGGGCTGACATTTGCAACCAAAACATAGTTTCTTGACAGAGATTTCCGCCCACATTGTGATCTTTTATTGCCTTGGGCTTTACTGTCTAGTTCAGTGATCAGCTTGAGACACCTATAGGTTATTGGAACATAAAAATAATGTTTTGTGACCTTTTTGTCCCCAAGGTAATGATGAGCCTTGATTCAAGAGTCTTCATTTTTTTTCCTACACTGAACAGTGTTTTGAATATGTGGGAATTGCAGAGGCCGGGGCGCTTTATATTCTAAGATGTTGGTGGAGCTCCTTGGATTGGCCTCACTGTAGTGGTTTCGTGTTCTGATGGGCAGAGCACTGTTTTGTATACCAGAAGGGATGAAAGACAAATTTAGGAAGTATGGCAGTACGTCTTGTACACTAAACAAGATAGGCAGTGAATGCACTGTCTTTGGGTCATTTCCATTTAGGCTCACTTAGGGGCACTAAGACTGAAAGTCTGGGGTGGGAGTGTGTGCTAGATTTCCCCCTGGACCTTGACTTGCCCCTCTTGTGTTTTTCCAGCAGGAACAGAGAGCAGGAAGCTAAGGAAGTGACTTTCCATAATCTGTTTTCCTCAGTAACTAAAAAAGCACTCTCCATCTACTGCATGATTTAAGCCAGACTGATAATAAATCTCAGGAAACCTTAGGCAGGTGTACTCTGCTTAAACCTTGAACCAAAACACAAGCTGTACTTTCTGTTCTGCCAGGGAAGCAAATCGGGGACTGGGACAGGAGAGGAAAGGGAAGAAAGACTAATATTTAATGCAGTAGGAAAACTGAGTTTCTTGACAGAACTTTCTATCAGAACTAGGATCTTCTTTAATGCTTTGGCCCCCACTGTCCATTTCAGTTAGGCCTGAGACATCTGTAGGTTACTGGAACAGAAAATTGTGTCAGAACAGGGGGAGCAAATGGGGACTCAGTAGGAGAGGAGAGGGAAGAGAGATTCAGTATCTATCTAGCACTTAAACTGTGCCCAGCACATTGGTGAGCACTGTATTTATGTGATCTCAGTACCAGTGGCTTTAATTGTGTGGCTCGATTATTCCTTAAATACTTGATACCCTGTTTTCAAATACAAGTATGAAAATATACTTAAATGCAAGTTGTAGATGAGTTTTTAATTAACTACACTTTTATTCTCAGTTCTCTGCTTTCTTTCTCATTAATTCCAATAATAGAGTTGACATAAAATTAAAACACATGAATTCAAAAGAAAATTATTCCCGTTTTCCATAATGCTATTTAAAGATGTAGCTCTCTGGCTCCTGGGGGAGCTTCAGGAAACTCACATAAGGACTACAGGGTGTTACATTTAGGCGGACAGAGCTCACAAAGGTAGCTCTTAGCCTTCTCTTTTTCTCGGGGGGAATTTGGGAGCCAGGGCCGTTTTCTCTACCGCCCACAGCTGGCAGTGTAGTCACAGTTAGGCCTCGGCCTGTGTGAGGAAAATAAGCGGAAGAAAACCCAAGCCAATCTTAGTATCATAAGTGCTCAGTGTTGATAGAATCTGGTGTCAGGGAAGGTGTGCAAAAAATGCCCTCTACACTCTTCTTGAGGACACTCATTGGTAAAACCTTTTGGGAGATAATATGACAGGGCCAAAGTGAAAATTGCATAGCCCTGTGGTGTAGCGATAGTGCTGCTTCTAGTTTAGCTTGCAGAAAGACACCGGCACAAGAATGTTTACGTCAGCATCACTTTACAGTGGCAAAACGGGAAACAGAATATCCATCCATAAAACAGTGTTTCGTTAATACACAGGCGTACTAGCAGCTATTAAAAAGAATGAAATAGATCCTTAGGTGTTGAGATGGCAAAATGGCCACATTTTCTTGTCAAGTGAGGAGTCCCGGAATAATCTCATTTTTGTCAAAGCAGCCCAGGAGCATCTGCGCGTATCAATCTGTGCTTGTGTTTGTATGCATGTGTGTCTGAACTTGGATAAAAAGGTCTTGTAGAATGGGTGCTGGATTGTGTACACAAGCCACCTTGTGAAATGGCATTGGAAGTGACAGTGACTTTCATTTTTTTATTTTGATAGCCCTATATTTTGACATTTTTTGGATGGTAGTTAAATTAAAGATGTTATTAAGCAAAAGAGAACATATGTACTCCTGCCATGGTGCTTGCCTTGTGGTGCAGAGCAGGGGAGTGGGTTGCCTTTGGGAATAAAAAGGACATGCTGGAAATGGTTTTTTCTCTTTAAGTGAAGCGACCATGACAAAACATGAACAGGTGCCAATTCTCTGTAAATTTTCTGTGTTTTGTATTTTTCTGTTTTTTTTTTTTTAATTTCTCAAATAGCACGTAAGGAATTGTGAACTCCCTTTTGCCTTTTCTGTTTTTATCGATATTTTGGAAGAGTTCAGGCCAGTTGTCTTCTTGGAATGTTCCATGGCTGGATTTGTCCAATTCCTTCCTCATGATTAGATAAAGTTTAGCAAATTGTGACAAGAATATTAATTACCCCAGAGGGGTTGTCTACTCTCCATATGTCACTTGAGGAAGTAGAGATCACTTTGGTCTATCATTGGTGATGTTAAATTCGATCACTTGATCTATTAAGGAGGCAGATCTCCTTCAGAATTAATAAGAAATCTGTGGAGAAAAAAAAAATATGTGGAGATCCTTAGAGGCCATTTGTTTATCCTCTTTCTCAACAACCTTTCACCAGATAGTTCGTGCATCCAGTCTTGATTCTTGCCTGAATGAGTTACTGCATTGGCCATTATAAAACAGGTAATATAGATTTGAAAGCACTGTATCAGGTACTGAGTAGTGTGGGCAAGGATGGATTTGACAAATAATAATAAATAAATGGACCTAGAGCTGTGGGCTGTCTCTTTGGAAAAAATTAAAATTAAATCTCTACCTCACACCATACAGAAAAAATAATTTCAGATGAGTTATAGGTCTGTGAAAAGCAGAACTTCAAAACTCTCATAGAAGAACATAATGCATATTCACATGATATCATGATAGAGAAGAATTCCTTACACAGACATAAAAATCACCATCTCTAAAAAAGAGTGACATTTTGGAACATAACACAAAAATGTAACAAAAGCCTAAAAAAATGGAAAAAAAAGCAAGAAATTTGTGAACCCTAGTGAAAGCCAACAGTTATATCTAGAACACTGCTTTAGATTGTAAATAAATGTTACAGTTATCTGCAGAAGTTATTGGGACAAACATCACACAATACCAATTTCACTTCTGCTCTTCTTTATAAAATATATTGCTTTTAAAATTTGTGCATTTAGCTAAGACATGAGCTGAACTAGGAGACAATGGTGGGAAGTTGCATAAATGTAACCTAAGCATATCTGGCAATTATAATTTTTAAGTCAGTATATTAACCTCTTACTGTGTGCCAGGCACAGCGCTAACTAGATACTTTCTCTCGCTCGCTCTCTCTCTGTAAGTCCTCATGACATGCCCACATCATGGGTATTTTCCATTTGACAAACGTCAAGAGAGATTGTGTGAGCTATCCAAAGCCATATTCTTGCTAAGTAGCTGAGACAGAATTTAAGCAAGATGGCTCTTACTCCACCAACTGAATTCATGTATTTTTGTATATCTTTTTTTTATAGTCAACTTTGTTGCATTCACCTTGTTCTAAAGAAAATTGATGGCAGCTTAAATAAATATAAATTACTATAATATGATTTTTTAACTTAATTTACATAGAAAAAACGAAATGGCAAGAATCTAAAAAGTGTGCTTTGCTTCATCTGCCATACATAATGTACTTTGATTTTTAATCTGTACCTTAATTTCTCTAGGCCTGGGTGCAGTATGCCTGAAATTTGGGATGTGGAAGATCCTGCTAATGCTGGGAAACCTCCCTTGTGTAACCTCTTGGTGAAGGATTCCAAGCCACACTTCACCACTGTATTCCAGAACAGTGTTTACAAGGTCTTAGAAGTTATAGAAGAATGACTGCTGCCCACAGAGAAGTACATCAGTAATGGTTTTAATGTTTTGCTAATAACTCATGCCTTGTTTTTAATTCAAATCCCAAAAACTTTTATAGGTAACTGTTTTCAAATAGAAAACATTTTGTTTGGTCACTTCAAATGTTGTTCTGATTGTAATAATACTTACACCTTAATCAGCTGGTTACTATTTCAATGCACCCCTTAAAATTTGCTATGCAAATGAGTATATGTTTGTACCTGACTTAAATATTGTGCTAAAGTGAGTGAGCAGAGCTACCTGTGTAAGAAATATGATGGGTCATGACAAGGAAGGTATAAAAATATCATGAGTTCTGACTATTGTAGGGCCTGATTTTAGTTTATGGACTCTTGGTGCCCCTTGCTTCCTTTTCTGCCTCTTGCTCTTGTCATTTGGACATCTCTGTGACTGTCAGAAGCTCCTCAGTCACGTCGGGCCCCTGTCAACAACTTCCATAAGAGTAGATGGGGCAGACATGACTATTTGCTATGTGGAATTACCTGTTTCACTTCTTAATGTTCTTTTGTTTCTTGTTGCTCTTGTTAATGAAGCATTTCCTGCCCATTACTAATCCAGATTCTTGGGTCTAGTGGTCAGGACCAAATTCCTGTAATTACCAACCATGTGACATTAGCGTGTCTTCTCTCTCTCCTTTCTTCCTCTTTCTCTCCCAGCATTCTTTGTCAAATAAGTGTTATTTACTCATTTAGTTGCTTAGAAAGTACTTATTCTTGGTTAAAAAAAATTAATGGCAATTGTGTATTTTTCTCATTTTTAGTATTATTCAGATGTTTATATTTTAGTACCTTTAAACCACTGTAAAATTTTTTCATGTTTAATTGTAGTTTTAAAAACAACTATTTTGAATGACCCAAATATAATGCATCTGCAAACTAGTGTGTATTTGAGTAGACATAAATTACAGTGGAACAGTAGACTGTAGTATGTATAGTTTTTCTTTTACTATTAAGATACAATAAAACATGACTAATATTTCTGTAAAAAAAGTAAACGCATAATGAGAAGTGAATGGAGTTTTTATATTTTATTTTTTAAATTGCCTGTCTTTAGTAAGACAAAGCCTTAAGCCTTAGGTTATAATTTTGATCCCCAAAGCTATCATTTCAATATGAGGAATGAATATATTCAGCCTTTCCCTTTATGTTTTTTCCTTCTTATTTATTTTTATTTTGAAAGATTCCCAAACCTACTCTGAATTCCTAGTATGAATTTTTGTTTCTTAGAAGTTAATTTGTGTGAAATGAGATTCTTCAAAATAGTGAATCCTTATAGTTCTGAGAAATGGTTTTAAGATTTTAAATTCTAAGCAAACCATGACTCCGATGGACTACACATTTAATTATACAGTGTTCTCTTTATTAACCACAGGCAGATTAACCTCATTGTGGCCTGTCCTTGAGACCTGAGTCCTCAGGGATGGTTTCCGGTGCCCACTGCTGGGAGCCGCTGAAGAGCTGTTTCCTTTCTGCCTTCTCACCAGAGCCCAAGGACAAGCCTGGTCTGGGGGAAGCACTAGCTTGCTTAGAGCAGACAGCTGCAAGGACAACCCGGGCTGGCGAGTGGGCCGCCCCCAGCCCGCCCCAGAGCCCGCGCTTCCGCTTCCGGGGAGCCTCCTTCCGGCGGGAGCTGCCGTCAGTGTCTTCAGGTGCCTGCCCCCACCTCGCTTGCCGGGTGACTTTTTATTTCTTGGGCTTCTGCCAGTCTCAGAAAATAGGGAAGCAGCTGGGGAGTCGTGGATTAGGAGTAGAATTTGAGCAGTGATGCAGCCATCCGGAAAAATGGGAAGAGGGCACTTGAGGCCGAGGTGGCCGGGAGTCGCCGTGGGCGGGGGAAGCGCGCCCCGCTCCGTGTGCGACTGTTCACGCAGACGTGCTGTCTTCTACACGCAGCGCTGCCGGTTCTTTTTACAAATTGTACTTTTAAAGTCACTCTCTTTTCTCCCCACCCTGCAGTCATTCCTTTCCTGATGAGTTCACATGTAATGACTGGAAATTCTGTACAGGAAAAACATTAAAATACCGTTTTGACTGTTTCATATGCTGGGAAAAGTTAAAAGTGGTCAAATTAGGTTGTTCCCCCTCAGTAAGAATCCTTTTGTAACCATATCTAGTCATGTAACTCCACCAGCAAGCTATGATTATACTGCAGGCCAGTCAGTCAGGAACAGAGGCCTTGGGCTTCGCGGCACACTCAGCCTTGGTCACATCTGGTAGCAGCCTGTGCTGTAGCAGATGAGTATCTGTTAAGGCAACATAGAATAGTAGCAGTTTCCACAAACATGGCAAAACAGTATTAAAGCTCAGTATTTTACTCGTTTTTTGCATTTAAAAATATTTTTTTGCTTTAGTATGAGGAAGGTAAGGATGGGCAAGGCGGTGGTAAAAATAGCTCTTGCTGTGACATAGGAAGAAACAAAGTGGGGGCAGGATTTCTATTACGAAGAAAAGCCTCTGAAAACGCCTTGCAGAAAAAGTATTGTGTCAAAATAGGACCGTGATATTAAGGAGAACGTGAAAGGCTGTATCAGGAATAAAGTGATATCACATAGAAGTATTGTATTTTTATGAATTTTATGCCAGTTGTTTTACATGTACTATGTATGTTCAATAAAAAAGATCATGAAAAATCTAGAACGTGGTTTTTTTATTGTTATTTTCATTTCTACCTTGACTCTTAACATGTTCAGCATCATTCTGTAGTCAGATAACCATGAACTTTGTGTGTGGCAGGCTGTAGTGCTGAATGGCGGGGAAGGGTTCCATCAGTGGGGTGTATGAAACTACTGAGTCCTCGTCATTGGGGCTGTGTAGGTACTGGGGGGTTACCCACACTCTTCTTCTATGTTTATGCCATTGCACATTTACATTAGCATTTACGTTGAGGGACACCATCATCCTTTAAAGTCATAGTTTGGAGATAATTTTAGAGTTACTGAAAAGCTTTTTCTCATAAATTACAGTGTGGTCTCATGATATTTCCTAAATTTTATCTCCATGTTTTTGCTTGATAGAAGCAACAGCTTTATTTATCTGCTTGGAGGAAAGACAGTTTAGCTTAGTTTATGCTTGTATAATTAATTCCTTTACACAGTGACACCTTCCTTCTCTGACATCTTTGGGAGTGAAGTGTTTCTAATACAGTGGTTCTCAAATTTAGTGTGCCTGAGTCACCTGGAAGGTTTGTTAAAATCCAGGTCGCTGCACCCCACCACAGAGCCTTCTGATTCAATTCACCTCAGGTGGTGGGGTTGTCTGAACGTGTCCCCCCAGGATTCATATGTTGATAGCCTAACCCCCGAGGTGATTGTATTAGGAGATGGGACATTTGGGAGGTGATTAGGTCGTGAGGGTAGAGCCCTCATGAATAGGATCGTGCCCATATAAAAGAACCCCAAGCAAGCTCCCTTCGACCTTTCACATTGTAAAGTTACAGCTACAAGGTCCATCTCTGAACCAGGAAGAGGGCTCTCACGAGACACTGAATCAGCTGGCACCTTGATCTTGGACTTTCAGTCCCTAGAACTATGAGAAATTTTTGTTGTCTCTAGGATAGCCCAAATGGACTAAACAGATGGGTCCTTGGAATTTCCATTTCTAACCATGTCTCAAGTAGTGCCGATGCTGTTGGTCTAGGGACCACACTTGAGAGCTGCGGCTCTCACGGATTGCAAAGGACTACGTGGGTGACTGGCCTCTAGAGGGCATTCCCCTCTTGACAGCATTTCTCCCAGAGGACAGGCTATGTGGTCCCTCTGTTGGAAACCGAATTTTGTAGAGTCCCCTCTTTGTCTTTTAGGGGGCATTGCTTCAACAGAACTTGCAAGGAGAGAAGAACAGTTAAGGTAGTTTTTAACCAGAACGTTAATGCAAACACTTATTTACGTTGTGTTTGCTGAGTAGGTGGCTATGATCATTTAAATACATTGAAACTGTAAACTAGACTGGGCTTCAAACAGTTTCTTCTCAGTTCAGTTCAGACATAGAAAAATGAGAAATCCTTTAAAATCGAACTTACTTTTGTAAAATTACTTTGTCTAGAAGAAAATGGATAAATTCAGTGATGTGTGTGGATTTTAAAACTCCATTTTTCACTTTATTACCTTTGTTTGGCCCCAGAAATCTTCAATCTTCTCCCTCTATTAGAGAGCAGCTAAAGACCAGCTTTGAGTCACGGATCACCTGTTTCTCTCTTCTGCCTTCCCTTTCTCTTTCCCCACAACTAGGAGTTTCTAATTTAAATCAGTAAAATTGTTCCCTGTGCAGAGAAAAGGGAAGTTGCTTTTAAACTTCATTACATTCTTGAATTGGTCTTTATTTCACAGCACTATGTCAGTGCAAATACAGTTTTACATTTGGAGTTGAAAAGAACATTAAGGTATAGAAAGGTCTTGAAAATTCTTTCCTTTAACCTTTCCTTCCATGAGAGAGATTTTAAAATTCTGAGTGAATGTACAAGTTGAAGTCTTTTTCTCTTAAGATTTTGAGTCATTGTAGTGTAGTTAAAAGGTAGATTTTCCTTTTTGTGCAAAGAGATTAGGATGATATTGACACTGGCTCTGCTTTCAAGGCAGTGTTTTCTGTACTCCATTCTCTCTAACCCCAAATTCTAATTACTTTAAGTAAGCAGTGTGTTGTCAAAATGACTTTCAAATAAATGGTAGTGCTACCAAGTATTGTGTTTACACAGGCATGTTCTTTTTAATTGAGCATAATATCATTTCATTGGTTTTTAAGTACCTGGGCTTTTTTCTGTATGCAAATCTAATCCCTTGAAAGAAAGTTCAGTGTAGCGAAATTAAGCTCATTCAGTTGTGATGCCGACTGCCTTTAAAGCTTTCGTACTTAGCCATTTCTAAAAACATTGAAAGAAATGAAAGCAAGATATGACCATGTTTAAGTAGATTTGGCATTGAGCCACTAAAACTGGTTTAAAAAAAAGAAGAGGTGCCCGAAGGCAACTCTTCAGCTCGGTTTTATCCACACAGTTCACATCTCTGGCTCTGCCCCCGGGTGACGACGCCCTGCTCACTAGCCAGGGCCCTCAGGTCTAAACTCTTGTATGTGCTCATTGGCCAGAGTCCAGATTCAGAGGCCTCCCTTTTGCCCTAAAATAATACTCCCCAGGAAGTACAATTTGGTAATTCTTCTAACCCCTTTAAATCTGTGATGAATTAGACTTTTTCTGACAAAGACCCCATATGGCAGTCATTCTCAAACTTGTCTGCACACTGGAAATTACTTGGGGAGCTTCAAATACACTGAATCCTTTCCCCCCTCCCCCAGAGTATGGGATTGAATCAGTCTAGGGTGTGGCCTATGATTTGGGACTTTTAAAACTGTCCAAGTGATATTCTACAACCTGGCCTCCCTGCCTCACTTCTATGTTTCCCTCACCCAATCAAATTAGAAATGGTCAGCAAGTTTCTCTCATACACACTTTGTTTTATAAAGGATAATGGACTATTTCTTCTTTGTCAGTCATGGAGCCTCGTGTTGAGTAGACTCCTTGAGGAGAGAGTGCTGTGTTCAGTTAGAGATCCCTACCATGGAGTAGGTGCCTCGTATTCATAAACCCTGAGTAGAGTGTCAGTGAGAAATGGGAATATAATGGCACAAAATTAAAATGAATTTGCTTTAAAAGTCACTGTCCATTTAATGTTAGTGTGGAGAATCATGTTTCTTCTCTTCCCAGATGCTTGTTTCTTTTTTCCTGGACTATACTTTCTTGGTCACCTTCACTTCAAGATGCAACTCAAAGGTCACCTCCTTCGTGAAGCCTTCCCGACAGCCTCACCGTTGGCTGAGTGACCTGCCCCCACTGACCATGATCCTATAACCCCTATATTCCACACATGTAACATGAGTCTTTCTACTGCAGAGTGTCCTGATAGACTGACTTGTATCTTACTACGTTCTGCATCTACAGTGCCTCCTAACACCATTCCCGGTATGTAGTAATGCTTAATGGTTCTTGAAATAAACCATACTTCATTCAACAATGCTGTAAATTCCATATAGCACTAAAAATTATTTATTTGAACTAAGAGAAATGGAAGATTATGTATTCTAGCAGTGGAGATGAAATAATGACATTCAGAATATCTTAAATGAGAATAATATATATAGGAGAAGGATATCCTTGACAAAGAGCAAAACAAAAATTAACTCAAGACATATTCTGGCTAGGTATTTTGATGCATTCAGACAGGACTAGTCACTAAAGAACTATTTTTGAAAAGCAATATGACAAAGATATGTCTATTTCCAGAGGAAGGACCCATTGGCCTGGTTTAGGTTCTGGGGCTTAAGATACTACGATGGGCAGTCCTGGCCGAATTCACTGCTGGCCAGGAAGCAGAGAACTCTAGGAATTTGGTTCAAGTGTGAGAGAGGAAACTACCCCCAAATGGGGAGTGATTGGTGTGTTGTTGCTACATGAGGATATTAGACAAAACGTAACAGTGACACAGTATCGTCATAATTGAGACAACTAAGTTGGAATCCTGGCTCCATTTTTACAAACGTTGTGAGATAAGATAATGTTTCTTATTTTGAGAATCGGTTTTCTTGTCTTTCAACAGGATATGCCTCCTATGGTGGTAATTAAAAACAGGAGAAATAGATGAATTCACAAAGACACCAGGAAATTTTAACATACCTCTCTTAGAAATTGATATAATACATAGGCAAAAAAAAAAATCAGTAAGAGTATACATAATTTAAGTAATAGGAAAAGGAATCTTGATTTAATGATCATATTTAAAACAACTGCACCGAACAAGGGAGGAATACATATTCGAAGTAAGCTGTGGGACAGTTCCAAGAATTGGCAATAGAACATGAACTCCAGAAAAGCACGATTTTTTGTCAGTTTTGTTCAATGATGTAACACAATCACCGAGAACAATACCTGGCATATATGAGTGTTCAATACTTGTCAAAAAAAATTGATCATATGTGGAACCAAATAACACTTATAAAAAAATTAATGATTGAAAACTCCTTATGTTAGAAGTGAACACAAAATAAATAAATTTTACATAATCCACAAAACACCTTGTGGGGTATAATTAAAGAACCTCTAGAGGTACTTTTTTTCCTATTTAGTCTAAATTGCATGCATTAAACTAAAAATGAATTCAAATATCTATGTCAGAAATACAGAGGACAGCAGCATACCTTTTCCCCAACCCATGAGAGGAAATAAGCAGAACTCGATGAATTAAAACAGAGACCAACAAAGCCAGAATTGGTTATTTGAAATCATTCACAATCAAGACAAAATAGAGGAGGCATAAAAAATTAGGATTGGCAAATTACTGAAGCTGCGAAGAGTAAACAGATAACAGGGATATTATGAACAATTTTGTCAGGGAGTTTGAACACTTAGATAAATGGTTAGATTCCTAGAAAAATACAACTTAATAGAACTGACCCAAGAAGAAATAGAAATTAGGAGCAATCTCATTTCCAGCAAAGAATTTGAATTAATTTTAAGAAACATCTGCCCTCAAAGAAAACAACATAACCTAGACAGTTTTATAAGTTCTATTAAACTTTCATGATACTGATGATTCCAATCTTATACAAACATATAGAGAACAGACAATTAGAGAATCCCATTTTTTAGGTGATTGCAACATTAATACCCACAGCAGAGTGGGGTCAATGCAGTAAAAGGAAAGTGCAGGTTTATTACATGCACAAACAAAGATACAAACAAGAACCTAAGAAAAATTTGGACATAAGATAGAAAAACCCCAGGTCTCCTCGAATTGACCTATAATTTAATCAGCATGCCAGTAGGGCTTTTTATGGAGGTTGACAAGCTGAGTGTAAAATTTTTATGGATGAACAGTTCAGACAAGTCTGAAGAAGGACATGAAAGAGGTGAATTTTTTCCTATCAGATAACAAGGTTTATCATAACAGCTACAGAAGCATTGGCACAAGAATATACAAATTGACTCATAAAAGAGGATAGCTCAAGAACAAATGTGCATGTATTTAACAAATAAGGCTGACAACTAGTTATCTACATGAAAATTAATGAATTGCTTCCCTATCTCACATCATACATAAAAATAACATTGCAAATAGATAAAGGACCTAAGTAGGAAAGAGAGTACTAGAAAACCTAGAAGACGCATAAGATAATACCTTCATGTCCTCAAAGAGGAATTCCTTGAATAAGGACTTCCAAAACAAAAGCAATCAAACAAAAACCTTTAGAAGAAAGGATAAATCAATTCATTAGGGCTATTAACTTCATTCACTGAAAGATAAGAAGAAAGTGAAGCAAGCCATGATGTGTAGAAGATACTTGATTAGCATCCAGAATAAAGAACTCTGACAAACAGTAAGAAACAAATGACTCATTAGAAAAACTGACCGAAGACATGACATTTCACAGAAAAAGAAATGCAAATGAGCCAGGATCATTAAAGAAAATCCAACTGACTCATAGTCAGGGAAATGCAAAGTGAAACCTAATGATAACATGACAGGACATTGGTTAAAAAAGTACACACTGGGAAACAGGTGGAAAAGCACGGTCTCCTTTATTCCTGGTAGGAGGTCACCACTTTGGAAATAAATGGCATTACCTGATAACCTATGACCCAGCTTCTCCACTCCTTAGACATGTACCCCAGGAGATTTCTTATACATGTGCATCAGGAGACATTGTCTAAGAAGGTCACTGCCAGGTGTTCATAATAGCCGAAAACCTGGAGCTCACTTGCACATGTGTCTGGAATAAATAGTAAAATAGATAGACAGATAAGGGGTCCCACTAAATATGTAAGATAGTGATAAGCAACCATTTGGATGACTCTGAGGGGATTATTATTAGGCTAAATAAATATAATTTGCAGAAGAATACATGTGAGTTTATCTACAGAATGTTCAATAACATGTAAAGTTAAACTATTTTTAAGGGCCTGAAACAGCTAACATACAAAGAAAATTAAGTGAATAATAAATACAAAATTAAATTAGTGCTCATCTCTCAAAGGATGGGGTGGAAGAGGGGTACACCAAGATTTTCAAAGTTGAAGGTTATGTTCCTTGAAACTAGATAGTGGTTATGTAGATGTAACTTTATTATAATTATTTATACTTTTTTTTTAAGAGAGAGCAGCAGGGAGGGGCAGAGGGAGAGGGAGAGAGAGAATCTTAAGCAGGCTCTACACCCAGTGTGTTAGCCCAATGCAGGGCACCATCTCACAACCCTGAGATCATGACCTGAGCCGAAATCAAGAGTCGGACACTTAACCAACTGAGCCAGGTGCCCCTAATAATTTTTATGCTGTAAACATTTTATAAATATTCCTCAACAAATATTTAATATTGGAAAAACAAGTAGACACTCTCAGATGCTAATACACATGAAAAGAACAATCCCCAATAGGTGTGGCAGGAAGTGGAAAAGAAATCCTCAATTTCTCTGGCAATCACAATTTGTAAATAGGATTTCCCTTGAGACTTGGTGCATGATGGACCTCAGTTCAATGTTAAGGGACAGGAAGGATGAAGGAAACAGCTATCTCATTTAAAAAGTCAGCAGCGACCACTTGGGATAAAAAAAAAAACAAACAACAAAAAACAAAACAAACAAAAAAAACCCCACAGACCGTTAGAAGAAAGTGTTGACTGGCATGGTCAAGGTCGACATCTATTTACCAATCAAGAAACTGAGGCTCTGAGAGGAGAAGTCGATCTGTCTAGCTCACATTTCTACTCAAGTAGGAGAGCTGAAATTAGAAAGTAGCTCTCTGGGTCCTAGCCCATGGCACTCCGTCACCTGGGTAAGGTAGGAAGAGCATGGGCTTGGGCATACGCTGAAGCTGGGTTGGAATCCACGCTCTGACACTTAGCTGTACGAGCCAGCATCAGTCAGTTCCCTTCTGGAAAGCCTGATTTCCCCTTGGGTAAAAGGGGAAGTAGAAATCGTGCCAGTTTCCTATGGCCCTTAGAAGATTGCACGAGGTACTGTATGTGAAAGTGTTACAGTCAGAGTATAATCAGTGCCCTCCTACCCATGATGGCAGCAGCCGAGGAAGCTGAAATGATGTGACATTGTCAACTCCGCACATACCCGGGCAGGGAATTAGCCCGCCCACGGGAGAGCCAGGGCCCCGCGCCTCTCCGGGTGTGCTCACGCACAGAGCTGCACGTTGGGGTTTCTAGTTCGGTGTCTTCTTGGCGCTCCCCGGTTCTTATTTTTGAGGCTCAAATCAAATTTCTTTCTGGTTCCAGATAACAGGACATTCACTTTATATTTGCGCAAACAAAACAATTACTGTTGTTTCCTGTTTACTCCAGGTCCACAGAGCTATTGTTATCACCGAGAGATCCCGATGGGAACCCAAAGAATCAAGCTGAACAAAGATTTTTTGGCAGAATCAATCTCCTGAAGTTGGGAGGCTTTCTCATTCACAATCGGTGTGCAAAGCACTTTTATTTTTTTTGGAAGAATGACAGGTTCCTTTATTGGTTTCTCCCTTCACCCAACCTCCCATCACCTGCTATTTCACCCTGACTTTGGGATCTTACCCTGGGTGGAAAAAGAACTGCCATCTCTCTGTCCACGGGGGCCACTGGGAGGCTGGCTGAGGGGCCATAGTCGATGTTCTATTGATGCATGCCTGGGTCACATTCCCACTATGTAATCTCAGGTAAATTAATTAACTTCTGAGCTATCTGGAAAAGGTTCTCCATGGCAGAACTTGTAGGATGTCATTTCTTTCTTTCCTTTTCTTCTCTTTTTTGGGGGGGTTGGGGTTTCAACTTAGTGTCTACATATTGAGTACCTGTTGCATGTCAGGTGGTGGAAGAACACTAGAAAAGAAATAAGTCACATTCCCTGCCATCAAGGAGATGGAGAATGAGGCTTAGGGATGTGCGAGTTTTATCACAAGCAGACTGGTCAGGGGCACAGGCACTGGAGTGGGTCAGAGCGGGGTGGGCAGCCTGGTTCTGCCAGTCTCGACACGAGGCTGCATGAACTTAGACAAACGTGGTAACATGTTCAGATCTGTTTTCCTGTCTGTAAAATACGGATAATGAGTCCTCAAAGTCTGGGCGTGAGGTTTAAATGAGATCACAGTTTTTGATCAGGTTACTGCCAGCCCTCTGTGCTCAATCTCCCTTTTACTGTGAGAATAAACTCCATCTTGGGATCCTGTCACACACGCCATTGTTAATCGTGCTGGTTGGCCATTCTACCACAACGATATCTTCTTCCCTATCACTCTTCTCTTCCCCTCCCCCTGAGCTTCACTTTAAAGTCCCCCAAACCCACTAACAAAAGCTGCAACACGTCCCGGACTTCCCCTGAGGTTAGCAGTGAGAGGAGGGCCTGCCTCGTGGTACTGTCATGGTGCCCCCATTTCTACCTCAGGAACTTGTTCACGGCTGAGCTTCCTTTCTTGGCTCTGTGGTACGAACATTTAACCCGACATCTGCCCTGCTGACAACATTTTTACTGTGTGACCCCCTGTAGTTAACTGTAGGCATGGTGTTGTGCAGGAGAGCTCTAGAACTTTATCTTGCATAACTGTTGATTAATAACTCCCAGTTCCTCCTCCCACAAGCCCATGGCAACCACTATTCTCCTCTCTGCGTCTATGACTGACTATTTTAGATTCCTTATATAAGTGGAATCAGGCAGGATTTGGCCTTCCGGCATGGCCTGATTTCACATAACATACTGTGCTCAAAGTTCATCCTTGTTGTCACAGATGGCTGGATTTCCTTCTGTTTGGAGGCTGAATAATATTCCATTGTATGTATAGACCACATTTTAAGAACCCACTTATTTGTTCCCAGACATTTTAGGTTGTTTCCACTTCTTGGCTGTTGTGAATGCAGCGAGCCCAGGAAGGCTAATACCTCTTCAAGATTCTGATTTCAGTTGTTGGATCTAGCCTTCTTATCTGGGTGATCTATTCCGAGAGGGTTTCACGATCCTAATCAAACACATTTGTTAGGTTATTTTTCCCAACCAGAAGACCAGAACTCTCTTAGAGGTGAATTTTCTATCAAGCTCAAGTAGCAGAGAGCTTTAAAAAATAACATCTCTCTCCCTTCCTCTTGCCTTAATCATAGACCGAGCACAGATGAGCAAATTGGGGTGGATCTGCTCGCTCACCATTTCTAATGCTGAAAATCTTTGAGGTTTTCTTCTTTGTACTTTTTCTCCCAGATATATCCCCAAACCCTTTGGGATAATTTCTTTCTGCAATTCTTTGCTTTTCATTGAGAATAGGAATAATTTATCCAAACATAAGGAGAGAAAAGGCTTTTTGGGAGAAAGGGGGAGGGGGGAATCAATCCCCTGTCAAAATAGTCTGGCTCCACATCTGCCCCTTTCACTCAGCCTTTGCGCAAAATGGGGCCAGTTGGGTATGACGGGCTGGGGCCCTGCTCAACAAAGCATCTGTCACTCCCAGCAGAGCCAGGGCTGCCTTCTGAGCTGAACAGGAAAATGACTAAGTGATGACAGAAAAATGGCTGCCAGTTCCAAGTAGAATTGCCACCTCTGAGGCATTGTCTTTTCAAATGGCACTGTCACAATGAGCTTGCTCTCCCTGCAGCGGCTTATGATTTGAAGATTTGATTCCTGTCCAAATGCCCAGGCATCCACTGATTCCTAGAATTGTAGAGTTTTATGCTGAGGAAGAACTTTGACGGCGAAAGGCCAAGTTGAAAGCTGTGAGATTGGTTTTGGAGGGACAAGAAATTCCTAAAGAAAGTTTCGAGAATTCCAAGGTTTCAGGGTGAGTGCTGAAGAAGGAACACTGGACTGATTCCAGAAGACTTAAGTATTAGTCTCTGCCGTATTGCTCTGTGGGATCTTGGGCAAATTACTTTACTTCTCTGGACTTTAGCTTCCTCATCTATAAAGTGAGGACATTGAATAGGATCAATAATTTTCAGATTGTGTTTTGAGGATCCTGTAGTCAATAAGTTGGAGGAAATTCTGGGATAAATTTCATAGAGTGCTTTAGTAATGACTTTCTCAGAAATTTTAATATGTTACTATGTACCACAACTTTCCAGGACAAGGGTAATGTGCAAGTTTTCATAAGCAATCAAAAGCTCTTTACAGCAGGTGACAGTTAAGCCACTTAATGGCTTTATTGGTATGAAGGATACTTGTTCTGAACATTTAGTTGCATTGCTCAGGAAGGTGGGGAGAAGCTAGAAGAATGAGAAGCACAAATCCTAATGTTATAGAGAGTGAGATCGTGAGAATAAAAATCCATAGAAATGAGGATGTGAATTAGAAGGAGAGATGGGTAAAAGGCAATGTGATTCATCTTCACGTATAGGAAGGGCTTGAATGGAGAACCAAGTGAAGAGTGACTTAAACTTTAAATAGTAAGGGAAAAAATTGTACATACTTGCTCATGGCTTTACCAGTTCCCATGTTCCTCACATGTATGTGTAGTTCCAGATTTCCATCCAGTATCATTTTCCTTCTGCATGGAGGACTTCCTTTTACTTCCTGCAGTGCAGGTCTGCTGGAGATGAATTCTTGCAGCCTTTGTATGAATGAAATATCTTTATTTTGCCCTTGTTTTGAAATGTTTTTACTGAGTAAAGTGTTGTATGTTGACAGGCTTTCAGTATACAATGTTTTTAAGACATTGCTCCATTGTCCTCCTGCTCTCAATATTTTCAAGATGAGATCTGCTGTAATTCTTATTTTTATTTCTCTGTATGTAATGGGTCATTTTTCTCTGGATGTTTTTAAGCTTTACCCTTTATCATTGTTTTTAAGCAATTTCATTGTGATGTCTGTTGGTGTATTTCTTAATGGTTTTGTGTGTATGTGTGCACTTGGATTTCATTGAGCTCTTTTCATCCATGGGTTTAGAGTTTTCATTGAATTTGGAAAATTTTAAGCCATTATTTCTTCATTTGAAGGCCTATATTTTCTGTCCACACCCCTCTCTTGAATGTCTTTTCTGGAGACCTCAACTACCTAAATTTTAGGCTGCTTGTGACTGTCCTGCAGCTCATTGATGCTGTTTTCATTTTGGGGGCAGTAGGGAGGAGGGATTCTTTTTACTCCCTTTCATTTTGGATGGTTTCTACGACCACGTGTTCGAACTCACTATTCTTTTCCTCTACAATGTCCAGTCTGCCAGGGGTGCCATGTAGAGTATTTCACCTCTTAGACTTCACAGTTTTCACCCCCTGAAGTTCCATTGAGGTCTTTTAAAAATATTCTCCATGTCTTTACATAACTTCTGACCATATTGGAATAGTTATAATAAATGCTTATTAAAGCATTATTAATGTCCTTGTCTGTTTTTTCTACCATCTGTGTTAGTTCTGGGTCAGTTCTATTGATCGATCAATCCTCATTGTGGGTCATATTTTTGACTTCTTTACATATCTAATGATCTTTGATTAGATTACAAACATTGTGAATAAAGATATTTTTTATATTCTTAAACTTTGCTCACGGACTCAATGAAGTTTCTTTGAAATAGATCCTTGTGTGTCTTGTTTATGTGATTTTTTTTTTTTGCTGGGTTCAGAGCTGTGCTCAGTCTAGGACTATTTATTCCCACTAGTGGGGCATGACTTCCCTGGGTACTTTCCCCAATGTGCCATAAATAATGTGTTTTCCCATCTGTCTGGTAGGAACTGGCTCTGGTCACAGTCTAGTGTAAGCACTGGACACTGTTCTCCAATCCTTTCAGATGGTCCTTCCCCTGCATTGTGTAGTTTCCTTAAATGTATACGCTACTCACTGCTGTGCTGGATACCCAAAAAGGACCCTGAAGAGACCACACTCTGTTTTCTTCTTTCTTGGTACCCTATCTTACCAGCGCCAGTTCCCTTCTTGTCTCCAGACTCTCAATTCACAGAGTCCATCAGGCTCTATCTGGTTTCCTCTTTCTTATGCTACAGACTATAAATTCTCTCAAGGTAATCTGTGGCAATTATAGGGCTCACCTCATTATTAGCCATCTCAGGGATCACTGTTCTTCATTGTCTAATATCCAGTGACTTGAAAATCTTTGTTTCTTATATTTTGTCTGCTGGTTGTTGTTGTTGTTGTTGCTGCTGTCATTTCAGTAGGACGATAAATCTAGTTCCTGTTACTCTATCTCAGGTGGAAGCAGAAGTCTTTAACTTAAAATTATAGTAAAAAGTTTAATTTGAACGTAAGGAATGATTTCTTTTTTAAACATCTCACTATTAGAAAAACAAAAAATCATTGAAATAGGAGACCCAGGAATATGTGGGAATCCTCATGCTTGGAGCCTTATAAAAGGGGACAGGTTGAGAGGGTGACCTGGTTGGGACATCTGTCACCCCATTCATGCCACGGTTGTTTTGGCTACTCTTGTTGGCCAGGCAGGTGTCCCCATCCTTCCTGATTGCTGCATGTGCATACCTCCCAAAGCTGCATGCTTGATTGAAGAGAATGACCATGCCCATGGAGGAAAATCATTCTTTAGTCAAAGATATATGAGTGCCTATGCTCTCCTGGTAGAACCTCCAGTCAAGCTCTCAAAGTCCAAGAATGTAGTGTAGGCAAGCTTCCAAAACTCCAGACAGATCCAAACGAGGCACTAAATGTGGCAGTCTACCTCTTAAGTAAAAAAAACCAAAAACAATATAATAAATAGTATTTGTTAAGAGTGGTTATTTATTAATGATTCTTTCTGATGTATGTGACAGAAAATAAATTCAAGCCTTTAGCAAAAAGGATTATTAATTAGTTTAATGCTTTTCTGGAAAGTCCAAGGATTTGGGCCAGGCACATCTGTTACTCAAGGTTTGAATGCTCATTCCAAACCCATGTCTTCCTTTGACTTGAGGGCCAAGACAAAGAGAATAATCCTCTCCCTGACAGAAGTAACCTGAATGGCTGCCTGGGTCATGTGAACACTGCCAGATTGATTACTGTTTCCAGGGAAATGATGTAAATTACTCTGATTATTTAGTTTGGATCTTGTTTTTCAGCTTCTCCACACTCCCCTCCACCCCTCAGCCCCATGATAGACAGTTTTGCTAGAATCACACATAGTGGGGGAGGGATACTGTGTAGTCAAAAATGTACCCGTGAAACATGAGGGAACTTTATGAGATGATCTTGCAAGATTTCTACCTACTCTAAAAATTCATGATTCTAAGGACCTGAATGGTATTGCAAGGATTTGAAAAATATTTGAAAAATTATAGAACTGCAGATAATACACAATGAATTGGTTTCCTCCCTAGGAATCCTTTCTTAAGGTTTTATTGTCTTTCTGATTTTTATTTTATTTTTATTTTTTTTTAAAGATTTTATTTATTTATATGACAGAGACAGAGAGACTACAAGTAGGCAGAGAGGCAGGCAGAGAGAGAGGAGGAAGCAGGCTCCCTGCTGAGCAGAGAGCCCGATGCGGGCCTCGATCCCAGGACCCTGGGATCATGACCTGAGCCGAAAGCAGAGGCTTTAACCCACTGAGCCACCCAGGCGCCCATCTTTCTGATTTTTAAAATAATGCATGTTTCTTACTGAAAATTTGGAAAATCAAGAAAATGTCACTACCCAAAGAAGATCCCTGGTAACATTTCAGTGTATGTCCAAATTGTTCAAGAACTTGACTGATATGAGTTAAAAGAGGGCATACCCGAATAAAGACTGTTGCTAATTCTCCTGATCTTTCATGCATATAGACCAACTTGAATACCAAATCTTGGCATTTATGCTCCTGGTAACAGTAAGCAGATTTTTCAATTAATTATGGCATATGAGCACTCTTGAATGTCTTATTCCTCTAATTACTTACTAGTTGCTGCTCTGCATTTTGTTTTATTCAATAAAAATGCATATCATTAATGTCTAGTCACTGCCTCTGCACCCCGCATTGCAAAGCTTCACCAGAATACACATTTTATCTTGACGTATTTCTGAAGGATCTTGGATACAAACAGGAGTGGTGAGGAATGGGTTGAATGGGGCTTATAGTTAATTTTGTGTTAATTCTACTCATTCATTCTTGCATTCATCGTTTATTTATTCATTTATTCAACAGCCTTTTATTGAATTTCTACTATGTTCCAGGTATGTTCTATGTTCCTACTCACAGGGTAGTAGAGAAATAAATGTAAAAAAAGCACAGGTGGGGGCGCCTGGGTGGCTCAGTCAGTTAAGTGGCTGCCTTCGGCTCAGGTCACAATCCCAGAGTCCTGGGATCTAGCCCTGCATCAGGCTCCCCGCTCAGCCGAGAGCCTGCTTCTCCCTCTCCCTCTGCCTGCCGCTCTTCCTACTTGTGCTCACTCTCTCTCTCTCTGTCAAATAAACAAATAAAATCTTAAAAAAACAAAAACAAAAAACAAAACACAGGTGTTTTCTTTTTTCTCCCTCTTAGTTTGAAGTTTAATGGGAGTCACGAAAAAAATGTCAGTGTAATAATCAAAAACTGTGGTAAGTGCCAGGAAAGAAGCAAACAGAGTGTTGAGATTTACAAAATCTAGACCACACAAGGCTCTTCTCCGCATCTAACCTTCCATAGCTCCGCATTGCGTATGCAAGGCAGCCAGCAACGCAGCATGACATTCAAGGTTCTTCACAGTATGGACCCTGCCTGAAGTTCCCACTTCCTTTGCCCCCGACACTCAGACACACATAAATATCTGCCACTCCCTGGCTGTGTATGTCGTGTCAAGGAGTGCAGGGTTTGACTCGCTAGTGATTGGGTGTCTTTGAGTGGTTCTAAGCAAGGCAGTGACATGAGCTCACACAACGTATGTTTTGAGTGGTTCACCTCCACCTTGCAAGGCAATGTGCGCAGGAGGACCTGGTCAGGTGGAGGCATGAGCACCTCTTAGAAAGCATCGCCCGGGCTGCGGCAAGAGGATGGCGTTGCCTAAATGTTGGCGGGAGCGACCGAGCTATGAGATCTGGACGCGATCCATTCTCTTGGATGTGGTCTGGGATTGGCTGCGACGGTGAGGAGATAGCAAGTGACTTCCATCCTCCTGGCCTTGAAGAGGTTGGCGAGCTGCCAGCTGAAGCCAGAAGAGTGGCAGTAAATCGGTGTTAAGGTAGTCACGATATTTAACTCAATATATAGATTCTTCCAGAAGGAAGTCAGAAATAATTTCTTCCTCTGGGGTTGGTCGGAGTCTTGCAAGAGCAGTATCCAGACGTCCTGGCGATGGTGCTCTGCCATCAAATCATATGACAAGAAAGATAATTTTGTAAGTCTCTAACCTGGGGTCTCACAAGGGTGGCCCCCAGGCCGAATGTGGCTTCCGGACCAATGAGCTGATTTATCTTACACTGTGTCTTAAAACTGGGAATTTCCCCCACAGAATTTCTGATCCCACCTTCTCTTTTAAAAACAAGATCTGCTAACATTCTCATGGGACAATTGGCTGGAGCAAAGGGGAGACTCTTTTTCCAGAGGCGTTTCCACCCCTGGCTCATAAGAGGGCCCACTATGTGCTATTGTCTGTCATGACTGCAGCTTAAGGAGTTCTCTGCCACTGCTCGGTGGAAGGGTCTGTGTGTCCTAGGTGCTGGGCCTTCCAGTCCGAGCCCCAGAGCACGCAGGTGAGGCTGTAAGGGCGTCACCTTTCCCTGATGGCCAGGGGGCCTGGTTCTCCTCCAGGCGCTCCAGCAGGTGCCCGCCTCCGGGGCACGCCAAGCTCTGGCTACCCCTTCCCCAAGTTGGCCCCAGGCAGCATGCGCGGTGCCATTAATTGGTGCCATTATTGAGCGCTAACAATACTACCTCCAATACTATCCATAAGGACAATTATAGAGCATTGGGCTCTCTGCTCAGTGGGGAGCCTGCTTCCTCCTCTCTCTCTGCCTGCTTGTGATCTCTATCTCTGTCAAATAAATAAATAAAATCTTAAAAAAAAAAAAGAACAATTATAGAGCACTTACCATGGTCCAGACACTCTGCCAAGGGCATCACGTGGATACACGACTCCTTCAATGAACCGAAGGGCAGACGTTATTATTCCCATTTTACAGATGTGGACACAGATGCAGAGAAGTACCTTGCCTAAAGTTACAGCACGGGTGCTTAGGAAGAGCGAAGAACCTAGATTAAACCCTTGCTGCCTACCCTTGAAGAATTTCTTGACCCATAGTATATTTTTAAATAAAAATCATTCCTGTTTTAAATATTTCTTTGAAGTTTAATAATGCATATTTGCAATTCTCTTCAAACAGCTACGTCTATCTGGAATGGCCGGTTAATTGCAAATAGTGTGCCCTTTGTTTTCCTTTCCTGCATCTTTGCTCAAGGGGTTCTCCTGCATGGGTTATGGATCCTTCCTCCTCCTCTTGCCCATATGTAGGTCTCTGGCCTGGAAGCTTCTGGTAGCAGTTTGCATATGCCTTTTAAAGATGGCTATGAGGTCGTCTTGATTTAAAATATCTGGTCCTATTGCTATGCTTTCTCACCTCCTGCGTCCAGACCATGGATACTTGATTCACAGCGTATTTATAGTCCTTTCGATTTCTGTTGAGGGTTCTAAAAAAATTGTATGCAAGTCTCCCTGATGAGACAGAGAGGTCCTAAGAGCAGAAACTGCGTCTTACTCACGTGTATGCTCTGGCCCACCTTCAATGATAATGAGCATCGCATGGAGTGGGCAAAGCCTGTCTTATGCCCATCAGTGTCCTTCTCTTGACTTAATAGCACGTTCAGATCCCTTTCTCTCTCCCCGTCACATCAGCTTGCTTGAAATAGTGGGAATTCATCCTGAGGTGTCAGAGATGGATGACAGCTTTGTGTGGTGTCTCCCTTGGCACTTGCTCTTCAGTTGGCTTCAGAGGCCTCATCCAGAAGCATCCATATAAAAAAGGTCAGTGAACAGAATCTAATGTGTAGGAGGACAGAGTGCATATTAGAATGAATAACCGTGGCAGGTTCGGAGCAGTGGTTCTAAGCCAGAGGGGATGTCCCCCCTTCTCTCCCACTCAGGGCAATGTCTGGAGACACTTGGTTGTTACAAGTTGAGGAAGGGGCTCTACAGGCATCTACTGGGTAGAGGCAAGGAACCCTACTAAATACCCTATAATTCACTGTTCCCACAACAGAATTTTCCAGCTATTTTCCAAAATGTCAATAGTACGGAAGTTGAGAAATGAAGGTGGAAAGGGTTTTCTATTGATGTTTCCACAAACACAATGGCTTAAGACAAAACACAGTTTTAATCTTACAGCTCTGGAGTTGAGAAGTCCGAAATGGGCGTCACTGGGCCTAAATCAAAATGTCAGCAGGATTGCATTCCTGGTGGAGGTTCTAGAGGAGAACCCACTTTCTTGCCTTTTCTAGCTTCTAGAAGCCACCCCCATTTCTTGACTTGTTGGTTCGTCCTTCATCTTCAAAGCCAGAAAAGGCAGGCCGAGTTCTCAGCTGCTGGGTGGCTGGTTCTCCCTCTTTTACCTCAGGACCCTGTGCTTACATTGGGTCTATCTGGATAAACCAGGAGAACCTCCCTATTTTCAGGTCATCTAATTAGCAACCTCAGCTCCGTCTGCAGCCTTAATTCTCCTGTGCCACATAACCTACCGTTCCTGTAATTTTGGGGATTAAGATGTGGACATCTTAGGGGCCATTATTCTTCCTATCATGGAGGATTGCCTTTGTCCTATAATTCAAATGCATTTACTGGTTTTATCAAAACCAAGTTGCAAGTCATTTAGATAATGCCCAAACCGCATAATATGAATTTAAGAGAATTAAGTGTGGATGGCTCAAGACCTATAAGTCCCTTTCAGTTTAGTTACTCTTTCACCAAGGCCTTCCCTAGGACCTCCAATGACATTGTTTCCTGAGCTGCGGGAGTCTGGGCTCAATCACACCTGCTTCCCTGGGTGGTTACCAGGTGAGAGGCTTACACACAAGAATTAATTGCCAAATGGAAATCCATGTACCTCTTCATTAAGTACCAGGTGCAATAACTTCCAGTACAAAGATAGGAGTCCTAGAAAGACTTCACGCCTCTTCCCAGAAAATTAAAGACACCAGCCTAAATTTCCTACCCAGTTATAGGCAGAATGAAGGTGTAAGAGCAAGAGCCCTGGGGGCCCCTGTGTGGCTCAGTCTGTTGAGCATCCAACTCTCCATTTTGGCTCAGGTCATGATCTCACAGGTCATGAGATTGAGCCCAGAGGTGGGCGCTGTGCTCAGTGGGAAGTCTGCTTGAGATTCTCCCTCCTCTCCTTCTGCCCCTCCCCCTGCTCTCTCTCAAAATAAAATAAATAATTTTTTTTTTTTTTTAAAGAGAGAGAGAGGGGCACCTGGAAGGCCCAGTCAGTTAAGTGTCTGCCTTTGGCTCAGGTCATGATCCCATGTCGGGCTCCCTTGCTCAGGAGGAAGCCTGCTTCACCCTCTCGCCCCTGTTTGTGCTCTGTCTCTCTCTCTCTCTTTCTCTCAAATAAATAAATAAAATATTAAAAAAGGAAAAAAAGAGAGAGAGAGAGAGAGAAAGAGCCCTGGCTGGGCCTGGGCAGAGTTGGGTGTGCCTGCAGGCATGANAGGAAAAAAAAAGAGAGAGAGAGAGAGAGAAAGAGAGAGAGAGAAAGAGCCCTGGCTGGGCCTGGGCAGAGTTGGGTGTGCCTGCAGGCATGAGTGCTCCAGACTGTGACCCATCAGTGACCATTTTCTGCTCCTTTGTACCAACTTAGAAAATTAGGTAAGAAAATGGCTAGCATGGGTTTCCACAACCTGTTGGAGAGTTACACTTACCCTTAAGAGGCATGTTGGGGGGAGCCTGAGTGGCTCAGATGGTTAAGCCTTCGGTTCAGGTCATGATCGCAGCATTTTGGGATCGAGTCCTGCATCGGGCTCCTGGCTCAGAGGGGAGTCTGCTTCTCCCTTCCCTTTGCCACTCCTCCTGGTCATGCACTCGATTTCAAATAAATAAATAAAATCTTAATTAAAAAAAAGAGGCATATTGGAATTTGGGGTCTTCTAGCACAAGGCTTGGAGTTACCACTAACNCCCTGGTCATGCACTCAATTTCAAATAAATAAATAAAATCTTAAAAAAAAAGAGGCATATTGGAATTTGGGGTCTTCTAGCACAAGGCTTGGAGTTACCACTAACAGTACAGAACGGGTAGTGGAGAGAGTCCTGGCGTTGGAATGAGAAGATCCGTGTTGTGGTGCTGGCTGACCTCTGCCCGGGATGACCGCCTCACACACCCTTCTGGGGTGCGGGTGGGGTCCTGCCCCTGCGATCCCACAGCCTGAGGTTCCGGCCCCCTTCCGGAAGGCCAGGTGCATGCCAGCTAATAGCCCCTATCAACAACACACCTGGGGGGCAGTGGCGTGGCTACGGGAACGCAGTGGGGACACAGGTGTCCTCCAGGCACTTGGCAGCTTTTGACAGTAAGGCCGTCATGCTGGGCCCGTCACGGAGACGGTGGTGCTGTTGTTTCTTCTTGGGTTGCTGCGTGAGCCAGAGAAACACTCTCCTTTGCAGCCAGCAATATGATTGATTGGAAAGAAAGTCTATAAGGAGCATGTGCTTCAAATTTAAGAATCAGGACGGTACCGCCAGAGCTCTTTTATGCTCACGCTTTGCAGGGAAGTAGCTTGAACGTGGCTTTTAGGAAGGGGACAGGACACGCAGAGTGGGGACATGGAAGCTGCGGGCGGCCAGAGGTCTCGGGGCTCTTCGCCTTCCATTTGCGAGCAGCCGGGATGCAGGTGCACTTGGCAGGGGCGGCTGGCACGACGCGGGTGTGGCCGGGGCTGGCCTCGTGGGCTGTCTGGGCTGGAGCAGGCTTTCTTCGCATCCTGGGGTCTGCCCGAGGCCGCTTTCCCTGGGTGCCTTTGCTCTCTCTGGGTGCGAGTGAGGGAACAGGAGCCGGCTCCGAGTGTCCCCGCAGGGACAGGGCACGGCAGGCCGCGCTTCTGCTCAGAGGCTGGGCGACCGGTGGGATGGCTGCGAGTCACGGGCTCTCATAAATGCATTTCTTTCAACCGCGAAGAGGATTCCTTAGGGCTCTGGGTGGACACTGACCTTACCACCTTCACAGATAAGCTTGTTGGCGGTATAAACAGCCTTCTTCCAAGCGGGTGCATGACCCAGGGACGAGGACAGGAGCCTGAGGAGGTGCTGGCGTGGCCATCTAGGATATCTGCCCCTACCCCAAAGTTTCGGCAGCAGTCCGAAGCTCCCCGCGTGCACCCCGCCCCCCTGCCTGCCCTATACGGAAGCGACGTCCTTTCCTGTTGCCTCTGTAACAAATTGCCATATACTCAGTAGCTTAAAACAGCACAGTTCTAGTCTTCTGCGGTTCTGGAAGTCAGGAGTCTAAAAGCTCAAGATGTCCGCCAGGCTGTCATTCTAGAGGCTTTAGCGGAGAATCTGTGTCCTTGTCTTTTCAGATCTAGAAGCCACCCGTGTTCGCCCTCGGTAACCTCCTGCTTCCGCTACTGGCTCTAAGCCTCCTGCCTCCCACTTATAAGGACCCGGTGATTCCACTTGCCCCCCCTTGTGTAGTGTAGCATGATCTCTCTGTCCCGACATCCTTCATGTAACCGTGTCTGCGGAGTCCCCTTCCCGTGTGAGGTAGAAGATTCCGGGCGAGGAGGCCGGCTCAGCCCAGCGCGGGAGGGCAGCCGCCTGCGGTGTGGGGGAGGGAAGCCCCAGGCAGCCCCGCCTCCTCCAGCCCAGTGAGGCCCCCTTCAGGGCAGGGCGGTGGCTCTAAGACCAGACCCGAGGGCCCTGGCTCGGCCTGCTTACCCAGGTCGATGCCAGCCACCCTCCGTGAGCTCCCGCCTGCACCCGAGGCTGTTCATCTGACCTGCTGGCACGGGATCGCGCAGCCCCGCCTCCCCCTTCTTTGTCTTCATCGCTGTAACGACCGGACCATTTTCCTGCTTCTCACCTTGGGTTCCCTTTTCCATGTCATGCTTCTCCTTGCGGCCTCCCTCAATCACACATTTCCGCCAGAAATCTCAGCAGGGCCCTGCACATTTTGAAAAGTTGAGCACATTCACGTTCTAACGGAAAGGCAGGGGTAGGCCCTCTCTTGAAGCCAAAGATAGAATTTCAGGGCGGCCGGTGTGAAGAGGGCTGGGCTCCCAGTACTTCCCTCTGTCCCGTGAGCAGAGCGCTGGACATGATGAGCAGGGGCAGAGAGGAAGCATAGACATTGGGACAACTTGGGGAACCGGAGAGATCCGTCATAAGTGGGGGTGCCTCGAGGAGATACCTGCCCGGAGGGGTCTGAAGATGAATGAGGAACCCCTGGGGGGTGGAGGGTTGACAAGGCGTCTGTTTAGGAAATGTCACCTCTGGGCCAGAGAAGGCAGCCACTGCTTAGGACGTCTGGAGAGCAGGCTATGAACCCAAGACGACACGTGGACCAGCCTGAAGAGAAAGAGGGGATCCTGGGAGCCCAAGCTTAGACCGCAGCTGAAGGTGGTGTCCCAGACGGTCCAAAGAGGATGAAACACCCTGACACAGGCAGGATTCTCGAACGGTCTGGGTGTCTGAGAATGACCTGCTTCCGCTGTGGATCCCCGTCTCAAATGACATAAAAGCACTTCAGCCCTCCCTCGAGCTGGTGGGACAAGCATTCATCCAGGGAGAAGAACAGTTTCAGGGCCACGATGGGCATGTGTGTGTGCGCAGGGCACAGGGAGCGAATGAGGGGTGTCAACCAACAGTCCACTCCAGGGGGGTTTGGAAAAGAGAGCAATGGGGCCATGGCTGGAGGAGCATGGAGGGGCAGTGTGGGATGGGCTTGGTTTGGAGGGTGCTGGAATAGTGTCCGAAGTGATCCAGCCAAGAAGGCAGGGGAAGGAGGCAGCCTGGAGCTAGCCTGGGGGTAGCTCTTCTGTCCTTTGGGAGGGACCTCGGACTGGAGATTCCAAGTCATCCTGCAGGGATTCCCTCACACCCCCATTGCTGTCCCCGTGTTTTAGTTTCCTGCAGGGAAGTGACAGGAGCCTGAGGGAACAAGGCCGAGGAGAGCCAGGGGGCCACCTGAGCTGTCAAACCTCTCCAGGTTTCTGTCTCTGGTGGTGTCACAGCCTGAACCTGTTCCCCCCACTGGGCGGGAGGAGCCCCCCCCAGCGAACAGACGGTGCCATCATGGACGCCCTGCCCCCAGCCGCAGAGGGCCGCGGTGTCCCTTGCCAATTTATTATTTGCTCCCCTAATCTTTCTCAACACAACATGCACTTCGATAAAAAAAAAAGTCCTTGGGGATCTCCCTCCATTTCCTGTGCAAATATCTTTCTTTTTTTCTGTCTTTCTCCCTCCCTCCCTTCTCCTTCCTTCCTTTCATCTATTTTGAAGCTTAACTATAGATAGCGTGTTGGCTCTGAGGGGTTCTGTGTATTCGTTAATATTTTTGCTTTGATCTTAATCTTTTAATCATATTTTTCCTAGATCGTGATTCTTTTTTTCCTGTTTTTGTCATTATTTCATTGTATGTGTTATTGTCATTATGACCTGTGTGTGTGTGTGTGTGTGTATGTGTGTGTGTGTGTGTGTGTGTGTGTGTGTGTGTGTGTGTGTGTGTGTGTG